>JAMXBD010004059.1:0-86756 GCA_024138025.1 Combretum micranthum | reverse complement strand
TTTAAGATTATAAAGTTTATAGCCTTATAACTGATGAAATTTACCCATACAAGAGTTATCCTGATGAGTTTATCATGTTCCAAGGCCTATAATCTTTTCTATTAAATGCATGATATCATTTGGGAGAGTTAAGATAGGTAGATTGATCTAATGAACATTATCTCAAGCACATAAGCTAAACCTCCTTAAATTATCTCAAGTATGACTCAAATCCTTAAACCTTGTCACCTAATATGAAAAATCATACAAGAATTAATAGTAAATCAACCCAATATTTTATAGTAGCGAATTTAACCTTCTATATATGTAATAGCATGTAAATTGAAGATATAATCTAAAGGAAAAAGTATTTATCACTAGAAAGGGAAGCGGGCTTTTTTTTTTTTCCTTATGTTCAAACAATAAAAGTTCATTTTCCATAGAGAAGTTATTTAACAAAATAGTTTACTCATTTTAGTAAGCATTTGTCATAAACAAATTATGCATAGCCCCAATTAGCAACCCAATGAGGCACAATGAGTTCAACTTAGTTAAATGCAATCCAAAATAGAGGTTCACCTAAAAAGCCTTGTCAATCGAAATATCTAAAATATAATGTATATTAATAGGTGTGGTAGACTGAAATAAGCGAATATAATAATTATGGTAATAGGTAATTTAATCAAAGACATTAAAAGATTAATCTTGGCTTTTCAATTGAGATAGCCTTTTGAACTTATAAATAATTTATGCTTTAGTTACATTCTTCTCACTTCTCTCTCTATTTTCTCTCTCGATAAATATAATATGTTGTGAATTATTAAGCTTAACCTTCTTGTCATATTCCAAGAATGCTAAATGTTGCAGTCATAATGCTCTTAAGCTAAACTTCTATGACAAGTGTATCGAATTTAAGCTTAGGAGGAAAGTGAAGTGTCTTTAATAGTACAAAAAGATGTATAGGTTTATTGAGGAGACTGATCATGAGAAAGGCCGCATTACTAGATATAGGGCCTAATCAAGAGACATGTAAATGGCATTCAACACTAAGCTTGACAAGTTAGAGTTGTTTATTGTTGAAGTAAAGGATGGGTATGATTAGTCATAGGCCACATAAAGCAATAGGAGCATTTTGTAGAGTTATAGGGGGCTCTTAGCCAAACTATTTACAAGATTAAGAAAAGAGACGATAACCTTGAAGCCAAGATGAAACACTCAAGGATGAAACATAGTATTTTAGAAGTTAAGGTAATCATAGATACACTTATTATAGCTCTAGGGAAAAGAGGACAAAATCTTAATGGCAACTTGTAAGGTACTATAAGAAGAAAATTCAACCAACAATAAAGATGCATGTGCCAAAGGTAAAGTGCTTCATTGGAATGTGGTTGTAAGGAAGGTAAACATATTCTATATGGATTAAAATAGTACTTTGGGCTTGTTAAAGATGGAAGTAAAGCACAAACTATACCTTGTACTTGAAGATACAATAATGGTTTAGCAAATTATATAAAAAGGAAAATAAAACCAACTACAAGCCCTTATTAGACTCTAAACACATAGGTCATGGTGATTTTTCATAGCTATGTGATCATCTTCTATAAAAGTTGGGAATCATCAATCACCACCACCATCCTTCTATTATGTTAAGGAAACGAATAGTAGACAAACATGTCAGACAGTGAAGGTATGAAAGAGTAGGCAACTACAGTACGTCCTAGCATAGTATATGGTGTAATTGGGGGTAGTAAATCCAATGATGTGTTAATCACGTCACCCGTCACATTTTCTTTATCTATTGATTCATCATCTGTATTGATAGATCAAATATGTAAGTTTGGTTAATCTCTCATTAAGATCACCTTTAAAGCTACACAAACTAGTTTAATGCAAATCATAGTCAGAATGTCAACATTTTTTTTCCAAATATGCTTGAAGCATCCATTAATTGCAATACTGGTAGAGTTAAAGGAGGCATGCCAATAACATTTCCTACATCTTGCTCAAGGGCATGATGAAGCTATCTTGTAACTTAATATATTTCTCATAATACAAATTACCACAATTCAAACCATGTGAATAAGATTTTTTATCATCATTAGTGATGGCGAAATTAAATATAGGTCTGTTTGTTTAGCTTTCTGGCAGATGCATACACTTTTTTCAAACTCTTTTCTACAAATTTTTTATTAGAATTAATATAGATAAAAAAAAAGTTAGCAGTTCTTATGAAAAGATCAAATAGATCAAATAGATAAAATTAAAATACAAATCGGATATATTTACAATATAATTTTGATATAGATATAGATACAGATATAGATGAAAAATTGACCATCCAAACCCAGTCTCACATCCCAATAAGATTGTCTATTAAACACTTCTCGATAAATAGGAATGCAATTGGGGTGGTTTTGGGATCGATCTTTTGAAACCTAAACCCAATTTGATTCTTAATGGGGTATCCCAAAACCCAAGAAAAACCTTATCAGTTTTTTTTTTTTTTTATCATTCCCAAAACCCGACCTGATAGGGTTTTAAGGAATCCATCACCCGACTTGACTCGACCCGATTCCAAGATTTTTAATTTCTTTTCTTAAAAAAAAAAGCAAATGAATGAATTTTGTTTTAAGCTATTAATGATGCAAACACTTATATTGAAAGAATGAATTCTAGACAATAATATCATATAAAAAGAAGCAAACATTTCATTTCCACTTACTTTCACATACATGGAATATAAACAGGATCCTTGCCTTAACAACTTAGTATTTTTTATTTTTTAATATTTTAAATTTATGTCGGGTCGGGTTTTTCCAACGGGTTACATATAAACCTGAAACCCGACTCAGTAACTTATCGGTTTTTTTTTTTTTTATCTCAAAATCCACCCCAAAGCCTATAGGGTTTTTAACAGGTCAGGTATCCTATAACGACTCACCCTGCTTGCAACCCTATCGATAAGTGTAAGATCAGCTATAATACTTACATATAGTTTATGCATGAGTTCATCATAATTCATGTCAGTTCTTGCTTTATATATATAATATATTAATGGGACCTTATTATATTATGTTCCTAGATGCACAGTATATTCCCATGGCATACACCGCAAGTCGTACAAAATTAACTATTTTGACCAACAATAACAAATAACATGGAATTTGAAACCATAATAACATCTAGAACTAACACCGATGAATCTCTAAGTCGCATTACACAATCCTATAAAAAATAAATTATCGTATTTCACCTCAACAAATTAAAAATAAATAATTTCACACAAAATTCTAGAAAAAAAATACAAATCATGACAAATTGATTGAAAGTCCAAGGAGAAAAATTACAAAAAAAAAAAAAGTTAAAGTGCAAATTAGTGTAAAGTAGGAGTACCATCTCTAACGAGAGCAATATTTCTAGTGAAATTGAGCATAGCATTGATTTGGAACTTCATAAAGCAGAATTCATGTTAAGAACACAATGTAGGCTTTTAGGTAGAAAAAAAATGTGTAAGGATGTCATTACAAATAGAGAGAAAAGGGAAAACAAGAAAGGATTAGATGAGGCAATACTTACTAAATGTATAATAGAGTCTAGAGACATGAGTGAAGGACACAAAACTTAAATTTTGACTAAAAGTCATGTTGAAGTTCCCAAGTTTTAGAGAGAGGAAGAGGGAGGGAGGGAGGGAGGGAGAGAAAAAATGATGTTCGATATTTATTGAAATGGGAAAAAAAATCAAATTGAGGATTACTATAACCCTGGGATTTTTTTATATTTTAAATTTAGTAATTAGAGAGTATCCTGCACTGTAAGGTAGTGGAATACTAATCATCAGGATATCTTTGGTATAATACTCGAAACTTCTCAAAACATTAAAAATTAACCATGCTCATGCACTAGGTGAGTAACCTCCTAGAAAATGTGTGGTTTATTCGCCAAAAAGAGTGATATATCAATTAATATAGTTCCAAGGCAATAATTACTAGGTTAGGAAAGAATTGTCATACTTTTAAAGCATATTGGTTAGCAAACAATAACTTGAAGATAAAGCGTTTAGGGTTTGAGATATGCCTAATAAGACCGGATATTAGGTCTAATTACAAAGATAAGACTCAAATTAAGATGTTAATGCCAAAAACACTAAAATGAGAATATTTTAAAACTATAACGGCACTTAACTCTAATTTAATCTTTAAGGCTCTAAACCCTAATCGGGTAAGCGAAACTTTGATACTGCTAATCACATAAACATGAAACACTAGATATTAACTCAAAACTATATTATACGTAATCTAGAGACTTGGAACTTAATTTAAATACCTTCATCTCATGTCAATTAATAAATCGTTTGCATATTCATTATATGTATCAAAAAATTATAAATATTTGTCTTATATACATTATAAATACCCAAAATGAGAAAGTCAACACGTGAAATTTTTTCAAAAACAATTCAATTGCCATGAAACTCGAGCAAAAGCAAGCAGAGAAGGAGATCAAATTTCCAAGAAAAAAGCTCTCAAAATTCCCTTGTTAATGATTAATTGTGACATTTCTTAAGTAATATTTTCTACAATCATCCACTTGATGAAGCCACCACCATCCCCCTTCATGGAAGAGGAAAATTCACCACAAATTCATGCAAGTTGTCCAAATCTTCTATACAAATTAAATCTAATACAATCATTACGTATTATTGCATTTTACTCAAATAAAAACCCTTAAATTTTTCTCCTATAAACCGTGAAACATAGCCCCCACTTTTCTCTTTCTCTAAAACCAACAACAAGAAATAACATCTTGAAAACACTTCATTACATCTGACCTTTAATTCCATAAAAAAAATAAAAACAAACACCCTTTCCATATACAACATCTTAAGAGAAGGAAAAATCACCAATTTTATACTCAAATCAAGATAAGCAATTACTTTAGTATCTTCAATTAACATGACAATGTATGAAGTTTAATAATTTCTAAGTTTCTTCCCAGTAGTGGTGGCATCTTTGAGGGAAGGAAATCATTATAAAACCCATTCACGCAAAGGTAATTCATGTTCATTGGAATGTTACATTAGAATTAATATTGAAATTTCAATTTTAAAAATGTAAGCATGCACTCTCTGTTCTAGGTAGAAATTAAAATCATTTAATCAATTGAAATTCATGATCATTAACACTTTCTCAAAGATTAATTATTATGTATGGATTGAATTTGAAAATAAAGCAAATGGAATGGATATATGCATGTTTCGGCCATGGAGTAAATATAGGGAAGTTCATGTTTCAAATTTTTCAAATAAACTTAGGATGATAATGATTGGAATAAATAATTACGTAACAAAATTAAAGGATTATGATGTACATGTAGATAGATGAGTATATACATAATTAGACCACTATGCATCATAAAAGAAATTAAGTGTGAATTTAGGTTAATCTTGATGCATTTAGTATAATCTAGATGAGCTAACTAGCCGTAGAATTAAGTTATAGTAATGTAGATGTGTATGTGTGTGTGTGGGTCCAATGAGCTTAGGGGAGGATATGATAAGTTGGATTCAACTTATATGTTGATAGATATAACTTAAGCAAATAATTAAGACCATGGGATTAAAAGAGGAGTGATTAAAATAAAAGATAGGTAAGTAGATATGCTTGTTCAACCCTATATGTAAGAAAAGGGAAATTGAATTTAAATTCACTAAACAATATAGATTTGGTGATAATTGCATTAGGAATGGTTAATTGTGTGATTATGTGAAGAAAAGAAACAAAATGGATCAGTAAATGCATATGTGCACCTCTCAGCCCTAAGAGATTTAGAGAAGAGAACCAAATAATTTAAATTAGATAAGTGTATTGTTGGATACTATGCAAAATAAGCTTTCCAACACCTATTCATATGTGAAAAACGAATGTAAAATGAATATAATAGGCTTAGTTAAAAATTACGTGACAAAAGTAGCATTCACAGTTGTTTAAGAGACTTTTAAAGCCAAAATTTGGTTTACTTGAGTTCTATTTAGTCATAAAAGGAAAATAGTAATAAATAGATCTGCGAAGCTTCAAAACGCCTATTTATATGTCAAAATAAGGTTGGAAACAAAAAGTTACATTAGATATACTAAAACCCTAATCTATGACACTTAGGCACAAATAGGACTTTATAATTTAAATGTTTCTATAGTAATTTATATTGTTATCTCATTTCATGGAATTAGATAGTTTCTAGACTTTCTAATTGATTATTATAACAAGTGAGCATGATGTACAGGTGAGTAACTTTGACCTATCACATCGATTGTATTTGTAGTGTAGTTGCATGAGTACCTCAATATTTATGAAATTGTTTACATATGGAACAGGAGAATCATATGTTATATGGTGTCTGAATTGTTTGATAAGCTACTATAGTAAAAGTGAAATCATTCTGCTTGTTAATAATTTATTTGTTTATATTGATGAGTTTATGGAAGAAATGAGCATCACCCTAATAATCGGATATAATTTTGTTTGAATATTTAATAAACGAACATGCATTGCATAATTTGCATTAAAAGATCGCCCCGCTGCATATTAGTATTTCGGTTTATGGGAATGCTTAGTTTTTCCATTAAAAAGAATTATGGTTTTACACAAGATTCCCAGTAGTTTTACTTGGTTGCACGGTAACTAAGCGGCATCAGGAAGGAATGCTACCCGTGGTGTCACATAAAATAGTTAACACTTAGTGGAGTTTTTAGGTTTCAAGGTTAAGTTGAGATGATAAGATGTGTGAATATAAATTGATAAATAACAATGATATTATTGCTCCCTTCCTTGGTTCTTAGATTCTCTTGGGTGTAGTTAATTGATTAGTTCCTAAAACCCTTGGTGAAAGGTGAAAATCTATACCCTGTTTAGATTATGTTGTCTAGATTTGTATTTGTCTCATATTGTTGATTATTGCATTGCATACACTTGTTAATTAAACTTACTCACACATTGCCTAATATGTGTTAAGATCCGGTTATTTCACTGAGTTGTGGTTTACTCACCCACCCTATAGAGTTGCTCGGTTATAGGAATTACCATGTTAATCTCTACACGAGAGTTGACTCCAATACATAGCAATGTGTCAAGTTATGGGTTGATGAGAGTTTAGAGTTATGAGACATGGCAATAACTTGAGACTAGTTATTTTGCAGTCATAATGTAATAATTAAGAACTTTATGTACGTTTTTATGTATGGCTGAAGTTTAGGTAATCTATATGTATGCAATATTTCTTATTCTTAACAATCTTTCGATCTTGTTATAATGTCCCATCCATAAAGTACTTTGGTCATATGATGCTCCTGTGTCTCCCTAGCAGCCTCAGATTAACCATTAGAGTTGTTTGTGACTCCATTTGTCACATGGTGCTTTGGTACTACCAGAGTACCATTGAGGTGTGACAATAGCCTAATTGAGCTATGATTTATGCGATAAAATGCAATGTTTTAGGGCATATTTGCATTGTCACAATCAAACAGGCCCTTAATGGTAACGAAGGGAACTACTATGTAAACAATATGGGAAAAAATTCTTAAGTTCATACCCAACAATAGCTTATCATCTAAAAGGTATCCAAAAATCAACTATGACCCATCAAATACATATAACCCTTATGAGTATAAGAGAGATCACCCCATACAGTTCGAGAGAAACAAACAACAACTCTTCAAACTTTTGTAGTTCGAGAACACGATACTAGTGTTTTTAATGTAATAAGAAGGGTTAAAGATAAAATCTACCTAGATTTGAATTTCAAGGGAAAAAAACGATAATGGATTCATATTTAACTAAATTGTCCAAGTTATGCTTATAATTTTAGTAAATTATTAATTTATGCTATTGTTGGGACTATAGATTTATATAAGGGTCTTCCTAAAAATTATTATCTTATTAATTATCATATTTACTCATTTTAAAAATTAGTCCAAATTGGATGAAAAATATTTGTTTAGAAGATTATTAACTTATAGATGTTTAAGTGTATTTATTAGTAAAACAGTAGTTGAATCAAACTTTTGTTTTTTTCTAAAATCTTGAGAGGTAGACATGATTGTACTTGCACGTTAAAAAGAGTTAATTAAAATACTTTATTAGTATTTTGATCTATTTATAACTAGATGACCTATGTAATTTAAAAAAAAATAATAAAGGTGTCCTAAGTTACATGTGAAAGTGTTAATTTTATAATAGTATTTAATAATACGGACACTTTTATATAAATTTAAGTCATTCATTTGTCATAAAATTAAAATAAATTAAAGATATGTGTTTATAAATAAATTAAAATACAAATAAGGTTTTATAATTAAACCGAGTTACTTCTTAGTTGTTTAACCTTTCAGTTTTCTAGTTGTCAGAGTAGGTTTAATTTTGAATTTTGTTTGTTGAAGTTGTAATATGCATATGTTTTGATGTACTCTAAACAGAGTTGCTTCTTAGTAGCAGTAGTCTTCCATCTTGTGTTAGTGTTACACTGTTACGGTACAAGCATTGCTTATTTATTTATTTATTTTCTTATCACGAGCTTCACGTGATTTACACCTTATATAAATGTTGTACAGCATGACAATAAACTAATAACATATGATTCTTTCGTCTTCTTCATTTCTCAGTTTTACATTCTTCGACTGCATTCCTTGAATTTGCAAATTTGAATGATTCTTAACGTTGTTTTTCAACTACTAGTACATTCAGACTCAAAGATCAAACCAATTTATTTGGATCGTGGTTAACAACGTGAATCGCCCGAGATCATTCTGGTTAAAATCTATTCCGTTTCTAAAAATTACCAATTTGTTTTCATGTGACTAGTTTTATAAATCAGATTGAGCCTTAGGCCTGTTTGGATTTGTATCGATTAGTATCGTTTGTTTCAATCAATTTTAGTCAGTTTTTTACCGATTCAATATCTGTTCGTTTGAAAACGAAATCAAACTGGCAATTATCATTGGGAGGGATCTATATATTGAATGAAAACTGAATAAATCAAAGTAGTTCTGATTGATTGACTAAAATTGTCAATCCTATCCTTATTACAAGTTTAGAGACTTTTTTTACCCTAAAAAATAATTAAAATGAGCTATAGGAATAAAGCTTATTACACCATGAAAATTCAAGTGCAAAAAAATGGAAAATTTATCAGTGTCACCTAAACTTGTTATTCAGAGCACTTATTATTAGCTTGTTCCTATACTGGAAAAGGGGAAAAAGCACATTTGCTTCACTTGTGGCTCTCACCATCCCAAGTGTATTCTTAACACCTTCCATAGACCCTGCGCCATGCTCTTGACTTGCTCCCAGTCTGCAACAATCAACAAATATTTAGAACCTTCAAAGGTATGAATGACAAATAGTAGTTCTAAAAGGATGACTTGAATTTGATTCCCTTTCCTCTAAATTGAAATTAGAAGACATTAATCAGTTTTGGATTAAGTTATCAAAAAGAATTAGTTAGGGAGAACCTGTTGAAAAGCCAGAAGCCTCATCCCTTGTTTGCTGGGCTGATTGCTGAGCAGACTCCTGTGCACCTACGCTCTGTCCCTTGCTTCATTTGCTGTCTGCTTCGCCGATTCAATCCACTCTTCGTTTTGCCCCTGGCCAAACGGAACATTATTTGAAACATTATTCAGCATACTTGGTATATACATAGGAAAAAATGTGTGTGTATAATATAGTATTGTATTACAAATGTCGACAATGTGGTCATAAGGAATGTTGTATAACATTTTAAGATATGTATTGGTACAATTTAGATAAAAAATTAGAGCAAAAAGAAGGGTTGCTAGATTGGGATTTTTATTACCTGAGTTCGGCCTTTGGTCTGGCCAGCATTGAAGTTTTGCTGAATTCGACATCTTCTTTAGCAGGAGAAAATAAGGTATTGGGTATGGTTTTCTTTCTTTTATTACAAACAGGCGTATTGCTCTTGTCGTATATGGTTTGAACCAATGTGGGACATCTAGGTCCTGTATTTATACATATACCGTATGTGATACGTGTCTTTTGATCCGGAAACAACATGCATTTGTTTTCTGCGTATGAAACGGGCATTGTAAGACTAAATCACAAGACTCTACATGTCCACATACGTGTGTGTTGTTTGAACCTTTGATCATAGGATGAGAATGTGACGGTATCGGATGATTTTGGTTTAGGATTTTTTTAGACCAAACTAAACTTTGGGTTGGTAAATTTTTTAAATAGAATTTTTAAAAACCAAACCGAATCAATATTCTTGGTTTGAAACTGAATGGCAAGCAAACTCAAGGATTGTTTATTATTAGTGTTTTTTTTTTTTTTTTTTTTTCATGACATGAACGCATACTAATAAACACCATTAGAGAATATTATTTAAAAAAATTACAAGAATAGTATCATTGTATTTTTTATGATCTATATCGCATATCCAACGAGCGATGTATTCATAATTATATGTGTATCGCTCGTTTGACATGCGGTACAGAACCGAAACCTTTATCGTACACCCAATATGCAATACACAAGCTCCTATAATTTTTATTGCCTAAGTTGTTTATCTCACTTTGGACATGCAACAAGTAAATATATTTGTATCTCGACTCCTAGATGCGATATAATGACACAAATTTGGTTTTTTTGTTTTACTTTTTGTATTTGTGTTTTTTTTTAAACAATGCTAGACACGTATTCCACTAACAACATAAGCTATATATATATATTATATATATCTTAATTTATTAATTGTAGCCGTTGAGCATAATAGTTATTTGGCACATTTTTACATATTAAATCTCAAGCATGATTGTTTCTTTTTTCCATAATTCTAGTTTATGTTAAACGTGGCCGTTTGACTTAAGGAAATGACCTGATATCTGGATACATTTGCACTGAGTTGTTCTGGGCTTGAAGAAGTCCAAATGTATTTAAAAGGTCCGGACTTAATTAACAAGAACTACCCATGGACTTTTCGGTAGATCCATTAAATGAAGCTCAATGAAGAAGTAACATTAACACCTACATCTTTTAGAAATCTGTCAATACTTGTCTTCGGCAGTAATGAAGATGATTCCTGGTGCTTTAACTTGCCAAACTAGAAGGAAATATTAATCTTCCAGTGAGTGCAAAACTTCTCTTAAATTTTGACATATATAAGTGAGAGAAGGGAGTAATGATACAGTGAATATTTATTTGTAAATTTATAAGTTTACTACACTTGTGACAGTTGAATTTGAGATAGTACTTAAAAATTTTGAACATGGTAGAGATCAAGATTAAGATCCCGCATAGTTATAGTGTTTGTAATTATGTATGGTATAAGCCTTCAAAGTTTTTAAATAACAGTGCTTGTAAACTGCATTGAATGTCTAGGGATACTTCTTATTCTTCTTCTTCTTGTGGAAGGGAGAGTAAAGGGATTGAGCATAACATTATATCCTGGAGAAATCTATTAATCTTGTTGAAATCTATTAATTGACCAATTTTGGATTAAAATTGAAAAATTGATAAAATATGCAATAAGTTCATGGAAAATTATGGTTCAATCATTAAATTTAATGATCCCATTAACCGCTTATTTTCATTCTTAATTGTGATCACGATCACACTATTAAATTAGTCAATATATTAAATACGTATTTATTTTAATGATTAGATGATTAATCGGATGGTCAGTTGATGAGACCATAAGTTCCCTAAGTTCGATTCCCCTCTAAAGTTTAGTCTAATGTGGTTTGAGAAAAAAAAAAGATATTTTTTTTTCAAGAAAAGAAAAACAAGAGAAAGAAAGCTTTCAATGCTTTAAAAGAATCTTTCAAGTGATGGGTCTTTCCTAATTTAATTTTTTTTTCAATTTTTATAATTTTTTGAAACATTTTCAAGATTTTTTTTTTTTCTATTGTATAAATGCACTCCTATTTCTATTTTCAAAAGTTGCAATCTCAATGGAAACTCTAATCCACTAAAAAAGCATTGGCTAGGGACCCTAATTATAAAAAAAAAAAAAAAAGCATCAAACATGAATGACATCCTTAAAATGTGCTTAAAAATTAGTAAACATATAAAAGCACTCAACTTTAAAACACTCAAGTTGACATGCAATTTAAAATAAGGGCCATTTATGTGATCTTGCAAAGCTCTAATATAAATTATTTTGAAATTTTAGATTTAGGCTATAGAAATATAAGGTTGTTTTTATTTGTCTTAGAGCATTGTGAAACTTATGGAACAAATCAATAATAGATATGGTCACCAATATCGAAAAGTATTGAGTTTTAATTAAATTACAGCTCCATAGTAACCACAATGACAAAACAACTAGGGAAACGAAAAGATTTCAATATCACTCATGATGTTAATAATAAGATTTCATTATGATATAATATCAATCAATAAAAATTGGATATGAATAAAAGGTTTTCGTACCATTTTGGTACTGATGGCAAAAAAATAATCTCAAAATATTACAAAAGCTAAACTTATTTCAAAAATAGGCATTAAAGTATTGTTACTAAAAGCATCTTTAAATTTACACCATAGGCGCTTTTAGTAACAGTGCATCTAATGTATTCATATTTACACTGAAGGTACTAATTTGAACAATGCTCTCATTTGCGCAGTGCATTGTTAGGAACAATGCCTTCACTGGACATAAATCATTACAAATGGAATAGAACACCCCCTTCTCTTCTTTTCAAATTAAACGTTCTAGCACTCTCTTCTCTCTGTCGAACACTTTCTTAGCCCCTTAAGAACTCCCCCAGATTTCTCCCACAATCTACCTCTCCTATACTGAATTCCTCTATAATCTCTGGTTTTAGCTTTACTCTTCCTTATCTGTATTTTTTTTTTTTGCTTAAATTTAATTTGTGTTGAATTCTTTGAAAAATGTTGGTTGTTTAGTTTTATCTAAATCAATGTTTTTTCAAGGTTATAGCTATAATTATAATTTTTTATGCAATAGGATGTGGCCATAAGTATTCTAAATGTTTGTGTGATTACGATGATCAATCTACATGGTTTCTTTCAAATTTATAATTGCATAGAAGGTATCGGTGAAATGTTTGAATGGTTTACTCTTCTTCAAAATTTGAAATGCAATGATTGTTGGGATTACAACTCTATGCCTAAGTTGTGGGAGTTGTGACACACGACTTAGCAAGTGAGAAGTACTATCTAACCTTGCTAGTTTGATGTTGATATGATTGAAATGGCAAATCATGCAAGGTTTATCATTTATGCCAATGGGAATATTGTGGATGGAAATTATGGACTATTATATGAAAGGGCTCCCATTAGGAAGGTGAAAGTGAGAATGAATGTGAACTTTTAACAATCTGTGGAAATGATATGTGCAAAGATTCGAGTAGATCCATCCATTGTTCTTATTGAAATAATGCATATGCATGCTCATTATATGACTCACAGTCCAGTTTACATGTTTAATACCAATTGTGCATTATGACAATTTTAAACTTCTAATGTCATTGGTTATGGAGTTGGGTGTTAAATTGATTGGTAGTTATTTGTGAATATTGATTGCTTAAGCACTCTTTAGGAGTTTCATTCAACACTTCCTTACCCTTATACCTATATTCATCAAGAAGTGCATTTGAACACTTCTACTATCCTTCTATTGTGATTGATCAACATATCCAAGTGTATGGAAATTCATAGTTTGAGGCCGGAATATCCACCTACACAACTCCACAAAGGAAAGGGACAATGCCATCTTCACTAATGCAATCTAAAAAATATGAAACTATTCCCATGAATGAGTCAAAATCAGATTTTGAAAATAGAGTTAAAGAAGAAGTGGCTCCATTACTCAACTTTGGGGTTAGAGATGAACACTAGGATGGATATTACCATGTTGGTGAGGATTGAGAGCCTAAGGATGATGAGAGAAGTGCTGAGGAAGACGATGAAAGTAGTCATCATCACTAGTTGGTTCTAAACAAGAAATCGACCCACCGTCACCTGCGATTCAAGAACTAATCGGCAGAAGGATGGCGGATCCAAACCGGTAAAGGATCCGCTGGTTCTGGTGGTCCTACCGGTCCACCTCCTAAAACTGCTTGACCCGACGGTTTTAGAATCGCCAGTTCAAGAACAGGTTAGAGAACCAACGGAAGCATGGTTCCCGTGGTTGTATGCCACTAAAATTTAATATATATATATATAAATTGTAATTAAAACAAATATTTAAAACTACTTTCATATGGATAGTAAAAAATTTATTTTCTATCCATGACATTTAATGTGTTGTTATTAACAATACAAATAATAAATATATTTAAAATGTGTTGTTGAGTTTATGTAAACTTCTAATCAAAATGGATTTTCCTTTCTTAACAATGTGTGACTTGTTTTTGTATTATAGGGACTTATTTGTATCTTGAATATTTTATAGTGACATCTTACTATCATAACAACTAAAAAAGTGCAAGTGATTGTAGATAAATAAATGCACAATTATAGAATTTCTTTTAACTAATGGATTATAAATAATTATTGTTAGTTTTAATGGTATTTCAAGTTAAAATTTTATTTTGCAATTATTTTCTTACTTGAATTAAGCAAATTATCTAATTGACGTTTTTTTTATTTCATGCTTCTCAATACCTCTAGAACCATAATCAAATCATTAGAATCGGCGGTTCCTTTGAACCGAGAACCAAACCACCTTCTACAAGTCTAGTTTCGGTTCCACCATTTTTAAAACTGGGAAATGACAGTTTAGGTGCAGTTCTAGGCTCGAAATGACCTGTGATGACCTCTAAATGAAAGGTTAAAAGAGGGTCAGGGAAGCCATGAAAATGTCCCCACCAACTTGCCCATTGCACAATCTCTAATGCCCACGAAAGCTAAGCCGAGTCATGTGGGGGTTAAGAATGTAATACCATATTTCAATGTGGGTAGGTATGTTAGCATCTAGTTTTACCACATATTACACCTGTTTAGCGACATATGCCATCCTAACTCTACCTAATCAAAAGAGACGAAGAGCTCCGTATGGTGAGGAGAATGACATAGGTGAGGGGTTGAAAAACTCAAATAGCTTCAACACACCACTTAGTCCAGTCTAGTTGCTCCACTAGATTTCAATCCACCGATAACCAAATAAGAAGCCTTAGTGCCTAGACAATGTGGGCTGCCTTCCCTTATATCAAGGATTGCCTACAGTCTCCATAAGAGAGGTAGGAAGCGAGGATAGTTACTAGTGTTTTATTTCACATACAATTTTATTTCATTCACTTGGAAAATGTTTCTTTTTTAGACTTTATACTTTATTTGTAATGGACATTTAGTAAATTAGTTTCACTTTTCACATGTAATTTTCCATTAGGACCATGGAGATGTTGGTTTGAATATGCTTTCAAATTTCTCATTTCATGTTCGAGGATTTTGGTGCAAAGTTGATGTATGTTGGAAAAGAGAGGTGTTTCAGTGTAGAATGTGGTTGTGATATGTGAATTGCAGTTGTGAAAAGCTGTAATTTGTGAAGCTGTAAATTTCAGGCTACCTTTTCGATATTCCACAAATTATTTCAGTGTCGTAATGACAGTGTTGTTAGAGAAGGCACCTTCTTTGTTGTTGTTTTTTTTTTTTTTGGGACAAAAGACACCTTCCTCAATAGCTTCTTCAATTACAGCACATAATTACACTATAGGGGATGTTTAGAATAGCGTCTAGGCTTTACTCTACAATAACAGCGCCATAAGTGTAAATATGTCTTCATTGAAGATGTTGTTACTTAAAGTGCATATAGCAAATGTGAAGGCACTTTAAGTAATGGCACCTTCAATGTCTATTTTTGGAATATGTTTGGCTTTCAGTACCCTACACTATAGGTACTTGTTCCTAAAGTTTGGAATCGGAACTGTAACACTATAATTACCTTGAAACAAGTAATTTTCTATTATATTTTTGTCATAATAGAAATTTTACAATAAATTTTCAACAATCTAAATTTATTTAATGTTTCCATATTATCTTGTTCATTGAAATGCATAAAGCCACGTGCTCCACAAGTTTAGACAAGTGACATTACACAAATATATGTTATGTAGCATATTATAACATGTTATTAACAAATGTCACATTAGAAAACAGAAGTGGCAAGACACACATCCTTGAAGATGGCACATTACCACCATTCATTTATGTAGACCTTCCAGTCTATTAGAAAATTCAATCTCCTAGGTTAAACATATAACACCAAAGTCCTCTAAATTAGATTTAGAAATATAGCATCCAATGAAATGAAACAAAGTAGAAAGAAAATAGAAAAGTATAAATGGAGATAAGAGAATCAAAAGAAATAAAATAAGATATATTTCATGGTTTCTTATGGATGATAAGCCACGCTATAGCCTATATGTGAACTTTCTTTATATTTATTTTTAACTTAAAAGGTAGAAATATAGTATTGTTTTATATTTATTATTATTAGTTAACAATTTATATAGGATGGTTACATAAGATATACTTTAAGTACCTAGAGTAAAAATTTTAGAGTGGGGTTAGGTGTTCAGATATCGAACGCATATCCTATCTATGAGAGTAGTTTTCTAAAAATTTTATGCGAAACCATCGTATGACCTTATATACTCAATCTAAACCTACTTAGTCTAGTAGGATATTATAGAGTATCAGCTTGCCCTTGGATTTAATAGTACATTATTCTAAATTTTTCAACCTAATTTAGAATATAAGATAAAAGGAAAAGGTTAAATATAAAAATATGACCTATGTTTTGGTATTTTTACAAATAAGTGACCTAAGTTTTTATTTTTTATAAATATATTACCTGTATTTTGGTACTTTAATAAACAAGTTACCTGAGTTTTATTTTTGACAAATATACGATTTATGTTTTGGTAATTTTGCAAATAAAAGTAACTTGCATTTCGATTTTTGGTGATTACATTTATGCTAAAAATATAGCTATTGTGTTTGTTAAGAATCAACACACAAGTCATATAGTTATCGAAATAAAACTCAAGTCGCTTGATTATCAAAATATCAAAACATATGTTACGTATTTATTTAAAAAGAAAATCAGATCACTTGTTTGTAAAAAATGCAATAAACTGGCCATATTTTTATAATTATCCTAAAAGAAAATAAATAGGACAAATTATGAAAAATATATATATATAAATTCTATCTATTTATATTTTTTAAAAAGAATGAAGGAGGTTGTAGGACTAGGGAAAAGGAAATTAATGGGCCTGTTTGGATGGTTTGTTTTTCATCTGTATTTGTATCTGTATCAAACGATATGTGTAAATATATCCAATTTATATTTATTATATTTATCTATTTAATCTTGTCATGAGAAATGTCAACTTTTTTTATCTATATTTATTTCTTAATAAATAATTTGTTAAAAAAATTGAAAAAAGTGTCTGCATCTGTCTAGAAAAGCTAAATAAACAAGCACAATATTCATTTTTTTTTAAACCACAAAAATACTACTAGGATGAAAATAATCCCAGATTTAGACAAGTTGACCAGATCTATTGAAGAGATGAGATTGAATATAAAACAACAATCTCATCTCTTTAAAAGACGAGATCATTCAAAACACCAAACCGGACAGTTTTCCTCCAATCCAATCGATCTCTCATCAAGTGCTTTGCTTTTCTAATACTCGAAACGACAGGTAAGCCATACGTAAAAGACAAAACCTTTTGCTTATCAACATCCCCCACATGTTCACCGAAAACCAAAAAAAAAAAACAAGAAGAAGAAGAAGAAGAAGAAAAACTTCCCTCACATGAAAGGCCAATGTGATCCAATGTTCGTTAATCCTTATCCAATTGGAAAAGGTTACATTTGGCCAAGAAAATGGAAAAAAGTTGCATGAATAGCTTCTTACAATTCCACGTTGGCCAAGTATGTGGACATAAAAGTTTGACTAGATATTTCTATGTATGAATTCCTATTGTGATCAATTACTCTCGTATACTTGTGACCTGTTGTTTTTTACCTTATGGTGTTATTGAACCTTCATTTTAGGGGTTTTTATTCATCATGTTTTCATCCCTAAACTCCTTTCTTCTCAAATCTATGTGTATCTTGCCAAATATGATTTTCATGTTCTTAGGCTTTTTGGTTTTTCCTACCATACACAAGGCAGCTGTTGATTTTAGGGTTAGAGGCTTGTGTTCGTAGAGTCATCTTTGTTTATATATTTTTGGCTAAAGTCGTTTATTGAACAAACAAGATTTAAAAATTTGAGCTCATCTTTTCAACATACGAGGTTAGATACTTATAACCTTCTCTTTTGAAGAGACAAGGTCAACCTACCTAAATATGGGATTATTTTCATCTCAGTAGTATTTTTGTAATTTAAAAAAAAATATGAAAATTAATTTCCTTTTACCTGTAGGATTATATTTAACTATTATACTTTTATACACTATGCAAAATATGTTATTTTATTGATTCATGAAGCTCTAAAAATATATATTTAATTTAAAAGATTCAGTTTAGATCTGTTCATCCCTAGATTGAATACAAATTATAGTAAATGATATTGTAACCTAATAATTTATTACTGATCTTTCAAATAAGATGAGCTAGGTTCAAATTACCCACTCTTTTTGTAACTGGAAAAAAAATTAATTAATCATAGTTTAATTTGGCTCAACTATAAAGAAAGTAAAAAGAAGAAGGGAAAAAACAAAAGCTAAAGGCACTTTCTACCAAGTTTAAATTGGTAGCCAATCTAAAATTAGAAACAACTATTTGCACTGTCTACATGTCAATGATCTCTCATATTCAACCATGGGATGCTCTACCTTACTTGAGTGGAGCTATCTGGCAATATTTAACTAGACACACCCATTGTTTAGGTGATGTTTGTAATATCACAAATAAGGAAAAAAGATAGATCATCTTTAAATCATCTACTTTTAGTAACACTCTTAATTGAGATGTGCCAAGTAAGATTATGGTATCACATCCACTCCACTTTTTTGTGTGGAACACCCTCAATAGAAGGTGTTGCTAAAAATAAGTAGGCTAAGAGCTTGTCTATTTTTATCTTTAGTCCACGAATATAAATGACCAAAAACTAGGACAACCATTAATATACCGACATTACAAAGGACATCACTAGGTTGAACCTAAATCAGGCAACATCCATTATTATCATATTGCCATACAAGCAAAATTAGTTAACCAGGTTGACCCCAACACGGTTCTAGGTTTTATATCCAAAACTCAACAATTTCGATTTCAAAAGAGCGGATTGAGATACTCTAAGCCTAGTTTTCAAGTAAAACTCTTAAAATAATTTTTTAATATGATTTTCGTAAATCCTAGATATTTCCTACGGAGATTCAAGTACATGTGACAAGTAAATCCGGTTATTTTAGCCAAATATTTAAACTTACCCATTTACTGTGGTGAACACATAGATGACGGCACACAAAGTAACTAGTCATTCAAACAAAGAGTACAACTAGTGAAACAACACGCAAGAGCAAGCTGAAAGCAAACGGTAGGTTTGTTAGAACTCTCTCGCCTATGTATAAGTGCTCACTTGAAAGAATCTTCAGGTAGAACTAACCTGGTATCACTATTTCCTATGTATAGAGAGATAACAGTAAAACGGTTACTAAACTAATCTTAGACAATTAACTTACGTAAACTCTAGTTGTCTCTCGGCTGAAAAACTCTAGTTGTCTCAGTTTAGATATCCTTTAGTATTTTTTATTTTTTATCTATTTTAAGCGTATAAATAGCCGTTGCGGAGGAGGGTTAGGAAAGAAAAAAAAAAAAAAAAAAGAGTAGTTGCTGGGAAGTTTGCGTAATGTGCTTCGACGTCGTTTTATTATATTTGGTATGAGACATGCTTTTAGGTGCAATTAAGTTGGTTTAAGCTTGTTTGAAAGGCTTTGATTTAATGCGTTTTCGTATTTTGGTCGTATCTATTATTCATTTTAGCTCTGTTTTATTCATATAAATGTTCGGTTTGAAGCTTATTGAAGGTACTATTAGATGGTATTGAGTAAGCGTTGATACATGAAATGTTTTTAGGCGAATCTCTAGGATAGTTGTGTTAACAAATAAAATAATGGGTTTTATTCTCCATTTGTGGAAAGGTAAATCCTATTTCTTCTTATTAAAACTCTTGTTTGCATGCTAATATTAACAAGTATACCTTAGAAATGTCATGGTCCAATTGTTCGCTGTTGGGCATTCTCAGTTAGAATTTACTTTATCAGCTATTTTATCGTTCCATTTGACACGGCAACAGTATTTCTATGACCAATATCTAAATCACTCCGAAGTTATATGTATAAGTCTAAATACTTTGGAAAGAATGTAATCGTCAAATAATATTTACACTTGAACGAATCATATTCACCAAATCACTTTCCCTTACTATTCCAATTCAAGTTTAGATTATAATCCAAGACCTTATCATCATTATTTATATAGTAACCTCAGTTTATTTTTTTATTTTTTTTTTTACGTTGAACCTCAGTTATTTTACTAACTTGTTTTACGTAGACTTATTAAGTAAGTTTATGATCCGAATCAACTATAACATTATCAATATAAACTTCTTAATTACTTATAATTTTATCTTATCAACTTGATTTTCCTTGACATTATTGACTAACTTATAATTAAGCACCTACTCCTTTAGGGATAGGAGAACGCTATGTCATTCAAAATCTTCTACTTGAATGTTTATCTTATTTCATTAATTTATGTAATATAAATACGTAACCGAAATAAAACATCACTATTCCTTATCAAAGTCTGGGTTCATTTACTTATTTGTGTGTGTGCGTATATATTTGTTAAAAAACTTTTGAAGAACCATAATTATTATATGATTTATTGCCAAATTGATTACATTTATTTTAAGTGTATTATACTCGGATTGATTATTATAATTTCCCATGGTAAACTTTTGTAACTCTATAATTTCAAAACCATGTATTTGTGTTACTATTAATTACAATTTTTGGAAAAGGTAAATTATACTATGAGGTATCAATGTTTTCTGTAGTTAAAAAAAATAATAAATATTTTACAAAATGAGTCAAATGGAGAATCAACATTTCATAAAATTCATTTAATGTATAAATGGTTGGATAGGGTTTGATCAATTATATTTAATTTTCAAATCTGGAATCAACTTCTCACAAAGTTCATTTAAAATATGAATGTTTGGATGGTATTTGACTAATTTTCTTTAATTGTCCTTAACGATTCATTATGGATACTTCATTTGATTTATTTTGCATAATGTAGATTCATATTTTTAATATTTCGAAATATTGATACCTTAAATGAACGTGATTTACCATTTTTAGAAATAACAAAGTTCCCTACTTTTATTCCATCGATATATTTATATTGATTAACTATTTTCTTCTAGTGAATAAATATAATTTCATAAATCGAGTTTCATTTATCCAAAGTCTTTGTGAATGCCTGGTACCCATTCATAGTTGACCTTAGCATGATCATGTGTTATTTCATTTAGTAATTCTATTAATATATCACAATATAACCTCGTATTATCTTAAAATAATTCATTCAATAGTTCTACGAAGACTTTCATAAAATCTGAAAGAACTTAAAAGTGAAATGTGAAAAGGACGAAGGGAATTAATAATCGAAGAACAGAGAGCTTTAGGTAACGTATGAAGAAAGAAGTTGTATTCAATACTAACAGAATAACAAGAAAGTATATATAAATAGGAGTAAAAGAAGGAATAAAAGGAACAGAGGACACGTGTGCTAACTAACTAAGCCTATACACACGTGTTCAAGAAAAATAAATATATTTATACATGGTAACATTCTTTTATTCTTTATAGCTAAGCTTTATGACATTTGTTTTTATATCCTACTTATATCAGTTATTGTATCTCCTATCCCACCCAACTTATGCAACCTATAAGTTAAGCACTATTGCTATTAATTATAACTTAGGAACCATATAATCCCTTTATAGTTTTATAGCTACATTCATTATAACCACTTCTAATCCAATATCGCATCCTTCCATCAGGCATATATTTGTATTTTACTGTAGTAAAATTTTGTAATTTCATAAATCTAATATCATTCTATCATAAACCAATCACTTACTCAAGCAAGAAATTATTTCTGGATTTTCGAACTTCGAATCTTGGAATGGGTTAGGAAAAAGACCAACCAAATAATGGCATCCACATATAATTCCATCTATGCAATGATATTACAACCTAATGGCATCTCCTTAGCCTTCAAGTGAGAGGTTTCAAGATCAAATTCTCCCTTCCTGTTGTAATGACCAAAATATATATATATATATATATATAATTACATCCATTAGATTTGGAAATCTTAATATTGCCATTTCAAATAAATTCTATATTATCCCCAATTTTTGCAAAATTGGTAATAGATATGGTGACAATTTTTTCAGTAAGGTAAAAATCATTAGAGATGGATGGAAATGTTCTGTTTGGACAAATTAAATAAAGAGCGAAATTGGAGAAATGAAAGTAATAAGTGGAAAGATCTTCACTTTGAATTTAATTTCTTTTTTTTTTCCCAATTTTATAAAGAAATGGCTGAAATAACAAGTAGATTACAAAATTATCTCGTAGTAACAAATTTCATCTACAATAGAGGTTGTTTTTGCTAAGATCTGGAGTATACCTTCAATGGAGAGAAATCCAATAGACTTTGTAAAGGATTACACAAATGGAATTTTGGCACCATCTATAACCAAAAACCTTAAGGCAATTAGTTAATGGGTCTTTCCTTCTTATAAATTCCTCACATAAGACCCAAATTCCTCACATAAGATACAAATTCCTCATGTGGGATTCTTACACTTGCACCCTTACAATCTCCCACTCAAGTGTGTGTCTCCATAATAGGGTAGGCCATACTTCCCCTCAAGAGCTTATCAAATTGACTGCACTAACAATAAGATATAACAAATTGGTTATGTTTATTGTTTACTATTTACTGTACTTATGGTTAAATGTTGCTTGGTTATGGCTAATTATATATAATTTTAGACAGTGGTAGAAGATGCTGCTTTTGCAAGCAGTTGTGTGAGTGCTAGGGAAGTGATTGACCTTAGAAAAGTACCTGCTAAAGTCCACTATGGAGTTCCTCCTATTAAACTAAACTCATATGCGGAAACGGTCTCTTGTCCTTCTGAACAAGAGACCCTTATCACATGTGAGTCCATAAAAGATGGCAAATCCAAAAGATAAAGTTTGGAGGGAATAGAAGAAACTTGAGCCAAAATTTGAAGCCGAGTTGAAATGCTTGCAGTTGGACGGTGAAATCTTTTCAAAATACTCACGGCATCACAGTGTAGAGGTATGTTGGCTTAAGTACTCATTTTGTCTTAGCTAATCATTGACATATCAAGGACGGGAAAATTTTTGTTTTTTCATTCCAAACAATCACTTATGTTTAGTGTACTTATGGTTAAATCTTGCTTGGTTATGGATGATTATTTATAAATTCAATAAAATGGTACAAGATGTTGCTTCTTCTAGCAGTTGTGTGAGTGCTAGGGAAGCAATTGACCCTAGAAAAGTACCTGCTGAAGTCTACTGTAGACTTCGGGACAAGGTTTTAAATGGGAATGCTTTGAGTACTGACCGCTATGACTCAATACTTCTTTGATATCGGTTAAACAAGAAGAAGCACCATCTTTTGACTCGGGCGGCTCATAAAGAGAATCCTTCCTTTGCATGATTGCTCTCATTTTCTAAAGAGTTACGTCCATTTTCATGCACAACTCCTTCATCTTATTAAGTTCATTCTTACTTGCAGCAGTAATATACAAGAGACTACAAGCAACTCCAAGATTTAACATGGATTCCTTCTTATGACTCCCTGGAAAACCAACATGTGAGAAAAAAATTGAAAACAAATATGTTCCCTCTTTCAATTACAACACATATATAACTTTATGATTGAATCTTAATCATTGATATTCAACTTAAGGTCTTGCAAATTTGAATGGGTAATGATTGATTTTCTAACCTAAATAAAACAAGCTTGTATTTCGGATATGCTTAAATCTAAAAGGCCACGTATATATGAATACATTTCTTATGATTTCTTCTAGAGGAGTTATTGGATCATTTTTTTGAAGATAGCATCATATTACTTTGACAAACTATAATGAAATAGAATTGTAGATGTGAAGCAACTTTGCAAAAATCTATTATCCAAACAACTAAACAAGCTTACACAAATCGGCCATATAAGTACTCATTCTGTTGGAATAAATATATTAAGTCTAATGAAACAGCAGGATTTTAAAAGATTATATGGGAAATAATGCACTTAGAAAGTACATATAATGAAAAAGAAAAACAAGGAACTTCACAATCATCTAAGTTCTATTCAAACTATTATTAAAATTATCATATGTTCTAAAAACTTCTGGAGAAGTACATGATTTGGATCTTTTTCCTTTTTTTTCCATTATTACTATAGAACAATATTTACAAAAGTGTTAATTATCATGAAGAATAAATCACTTAAACAAATTCAAAATTTCCCAATTTAGTTGTCATTACACTATTTGTGGTGGACATATAGAGATTCAAGCCTAATATTGCAAATATTCACAAACAATCCATTTACAATCTCTGGATATTGGTCATGTACCCAACTTCAACTTCCATAGTTCACCAAGAATAAAATGTCAATTTGGAAATCCAAATGCATTTCGATTTTGAAACTTCATCCCACGTACTTTATTTATCAAGCACTCAATTTGTAGTGATTCCCCCATACGATGAATCAGAGAGTATAAAATCGGTAAAATCACATAAAACCATAAACTTGTAGAATCATAGAGCTCAACTCATATTTTTCCAAGAATATACAATAATACAATTTTGCATTTGTTTTTACTAGGGAAAACTTCATAAACTCATAAATCCATATAAGTTAACTTGCGATTTTAACATTTGAGTCGATGGTGAGAAATTATGAAATTGCAGATTTAATCCACATACTTTAAATTTAAATCCAGCTAAGATTCAATATTATAAAGAAGTACATAATTTCCCATTTAACAACACAATGAAGAGGACCAAAATCTAATTCCAATAAAAGAAGAGTTTAAAAAACATCCTAAATTTAATTTATAGTTAATTCTAATTTGACTCCATTCACAAATCTAACGTATACCCTTTAATTTCCAAATTCATGAAATCATTATAATTCCATGCCTTATTTGAATGAAAAAAACCTAAGGTTCAGTCATCTCATGAGAAGAAATATTTGTTATGATATAAGTTTTACTTATTTCAATCATTAATAAGTGGTGACCTTTTCCCTATGATGTTAATAATTTCCATCTATCTTCTGTTGGATAATGCTGGATTTTCTCCGATAATTTTGGTAACAACTAGATGGTCATCCATGATCCCAAAATATTAGGAACATGGATAATGCTCCTCCAATATTCGAGATCGGTTAACTACATCCCAACAACTGACTCATTGATGGACCGAGTCAATATATATATCATCTACGAGGGTCCTTAAGCCTAATCTCATTCTTTTAAAAAATTACACCATCAATATTGAGGGAGAAAGTTTTAGAAGCACCAAACCAAAACCAGAAACTAATCGTTGTTGAGGATCATTTCCATCTTGTTTGTAAAGGTTGGAGGTATGTGATTCGTTCCTTTTTTCTTCCACTTTAATTTCTACTATGTTCATATGGTTATTGATCATGTTGAGACAAATTTGTGAATAACATTTAGTATCAGAGCTTTAAGATTACCTTTGACTTGCTCCATTTCTGGTTGGTCTAATTTTTCGGTATACATAAATGATTTCTATCTGTTCTGTCTATATGCTCTGCATCGCTTCTTTTGGGAATATAGTGAAATAGTCATGTCTGAAATGGGTCATGAGGTTAAAGACAATGTGAAAATATATGTGTATGTATACACTTTATATATGTTTCGAATGGTTAAAAAAAAAAGCGAATTTGAAACAGGTCAAATGACCTAGCGAGAGGTAGAAGACGATACATATACTTGCGTGTTAGCATGTGTATGCTTTAAGTTTACATGTCAGGGGTGCTTCAGCCTTCAGTGAAATGTTGATTTAAATTAAATTATTTTAATTACTTAATAAACAGTAGCCTTTTGGAAAAGTTACAATCTTCTTGTTCCCATGTGCATTATGAAACGTCAAATTTATGTCAGAGTGTGTGTGTGTTTTAAGTAATATCCCCAGGCTGTTATGGTGATATGTGGGATTTAAATAAGATTATTTTATCTGTTTAATAATAATGAGTGAATCTAATTTGTGGAGCCTTCCTGTTAGTTGAATGCAAGGACATAATGTACATATATATACATTTCACAGTGGATTAAAATATAATGGCTATGTGTTATGTCAGTCTTGAATCCACGACGTTCAATTTTCCCATTACCCCTTACCCACCGAGTTGATGTTGATTTAATGTGTCTAAATTATTTATCATCATTTATGATTATAACATTTAGTAAATAATTTAACACATTAAAACTAGCTCGTATTGCTTATTAAAGTAAATAAATTCTTATTGGCTCTCCATGAATTTAATGTTAGATGCTTATATTATTTATTTGTTTATATGTATAATTTGTGGTTATCAATTGTACATGAAATGTTGATTAAATAAGTATGTTGGAAGTGAGGTCATATGATATTGCTTATGGTTTATGCAATAATTGAGCTTAGGAATTTAGTTAGTCTTTAAGTGATCTATATAATTAGAGAGTAGCCACAACATCTTTAATTAATTAAAATTGTATATTAAGGATGATTTAAGGTCACATATGGAAAATAAACATTAGTTCTGATTAATTATATACAATATAATAGATCTTATTCCACATGAATTTTTATTATATTGTGTATGATTTATTAGGATAAAATATCAAACTATATTTTCTAATTTACCCACAGGGATTAGGAAAAAAGAACATGATTTGATGGTTCTATCATAAGACTTAAGATGAATCTAATTGAATTAGAACTTTAGCCCACAGACAAGTTTTATGTCACTAGATTCATATTTCAACATGATTTTACATTGGTAACAACATGTTCTATGTTAATTAGTCTCAAAATTTTGTAACGTGAGCATGCATGTTTAATTATTGCAGCAATTTAACATGTCAATTACCCTGATATGTGGTGTGATGTTTCTGAGCTTGAAGGGGATAACTATAAAGATTGGAAGGAGAGAATTCCCCTTCATTTGGGATGGATGAACATTGATTATGCCATAAGGAAAGAGGAGCCCCCTGCAATAACTGAAACTAGCACTCCAGATTTAATAAGTCTTTATGATAAATGGGATCGATCTAATCGCTTGTCAGTTATGTTCATAAAGACTAAAATTTCTACTGGTATATGGGGCTTTGTCGAGCAATATCAAAAGGTCTAAGTTTTGCTGAAGGCCATTGATGAGCAATTTGCCACTTCAAACAAGCCAATAGCTAACACCTTAATTATAGAGCTTTCAACTATGAAGCTCACCGGAATTAAGGGTGTACGTGATCATATCATGCGCATGAGGGATATTGTGGCCTAACTAAAAGCATTGAAAGTTGAGTTATCAGAGCCCTTCCTGGTTCACTACATTCTTTACACTTTACCTCAACAGTATGGCCCATTTAAGATATCCTACAACACACATAAGGATAAATAGTCAATTAATGATTTGCTGACCATGTGTGTTCAAGAAGAGGGCAAACTACTTATGGAGGAAAAGGAAAAGGAAAGGGTAAACTTAACTACTCATGGAAAGAGCAAGAAGAAGGATTAGGCCAAAGACAAAGGGACAAAAAAATCCCTCCCATAAAGGACATAAAGAAGGAGAGTGTGTCCTTCTTTTGTAAAAAGAAAGGACACATGAAGAAACAATGCTCCAAGTTCATGCAGTGGTTTGATAAGAAAGGTACTTAACTTTCATTTGTTTCTTATGAATCCAATATGATTGATGTTAATCACAACACATGGTGGATTGATTCTGGTTATACAATCCATGTGACCAATTCATTGCAGGATTTAGTAGACCTGCGGAAGCCAATGGGAAGTGAGCGTAGCATCTAATTAGGCAATAAGATGTCCTCGCATGTGGAGGCTATTGAGACGTGCACTAGTTTTAAGTAGTGGTTATATTTAGATTTGAAAAAGACATTTTATTTCCTAGTTATTCTAGGAATTTAATTTCAATTTCCAAACTTATATCAGATGGTTATTCCTTTAACTTTTCAGACTCTAATTTAATTCATTTTATATATTGATGTTATTGAATACGATACCTTGTGTGATGGTCTTTTTCTTCTTAATTTAAGAAATGATAACCTAACATATTTTGCACGTTCATGAAAAGGTTGGCACTAAACAATATGTTGTAATGAAGAATCCTATGTGTGGCATCGAATTAGGACATATTTTTATTGATAATTAAAGGTTGGTGAATGATGGGGTACTAGTACTTTAGATTTCACTGATTCTATACTTATATAAGCTATATTAAAGGAAAACATACTAAAGTCAAAAAAGGGTGCCAAGATGAGTTTTGAATTATTGGAAATCATACATACAGGCATTTATACTCTAGACATGGATGCTAACTCTACTTATTACAACAAGAATGAAGCATTAGATGCTTTAAGGTATTTAAAGCTGAAGTTGAGAAACAATGTGGAAAACAAATTAAAATCGTGAGATCCAATAGAGGCAAGAGTACTATGGTAGATACAACAGAGAGTGGACAAGCAATGTCCATTTGTGAGGTTTCTTCAAGAGAATGAGATTATTGCCTAATACAGTTTACCAGGTTCTCCAGAGCAAAATGGAGTAGCTGAAAAGAGAAATCGAACATTATTGGACATGGTACAGAGCATGCTTGCAAGCTCCAAGCTTCAAGCTTCCAGCTTCCTAACTCATTGTGGACCGAAGCTCTTAAAACGACAACGTATATATTGAACCGAGTTCCAACCAAGGCTGTCAAAAAGATACCATTTGATTTATTCAAAGGGTGGAAACCAAGTTTACGACATGTACGCATCTGGGGATGTCCATTTGAAGTAAGAGTCTATAATCCATAAGAGAAGAAGTTGGACCCAAGGACTATTAATGGATATTTCATTGGATATGCTGAAAAGTCTAAGGGATATAGATTTGATTGTCCATGTTATAGCGTTAGGTTTGTGGAACCAAGAAATGCATAATTTCTTAAGAATGAGTTGATTAGTGGGAGCGATCGATCTGACATCATTAATTATGAGAAATATCATACATACTGACGCAGCGGAATATAAGGGAAACAATCGCAAGACGTTGATTCGCACACGAATACCCGGCTTGTGATCTTCAAATACCTATTGATTCTGAGAATACCTAGATATTTAGCATCAAAAGTCGAAATCTACACAAGATTACGAATTTTGGGATAAAGAGAGAACACTCTCAAAGAAAATTCATTCAAAATAACATATTATGTCTCATATGCCATAAGGCTTACATATATATAGGCAAGCTTGAAAGTTGTCATAATCGAAAAACTAAAACCTATTAAATAATATTAAATAGCATTTAAAAGGAAAAACTAAAACTGACATCCTATTAAAAGATATTAAATCCTATGAAACTGACATCCTATTAAAAGACATTAAATCATATTAAAAATCCTACTAAATGATACTAAAAATTATTCTTTACAAATATTAAATGATATTCTAAAGGTATTGACCACATTATTAATTACGAATTTGAGAAACCAAAAGACATGTAAAGTAAGCCGCTCCAACATGAGCAGTGTAGAACTAAACCGATGGCATATGTTGTTGGCATAGGATTTTTCGTCTCTTCATCCTATGCTGCATCATCCTCTCCAGGCTGGACAAAATTCAACTCGAATTTTAATCATGTTATGCAGTAAGTCCTCAACTTGTCTCCTCAACTCTTCATGTTTTGTAGGGCTCATTTGATGACGATGACAATTTAGAAGGGTTGCACTTAGTTCAAGATCAATTTGGTGTTGAATGTCTCTCAATGGGGGTAACCCATCTGGCAACTCTTCAAAAAAACACATCCTGGAGCTCCTTTACAACCACAGTTGCAAACTCAGATATTGCTACCTCCTAAGTAACCCTTGTCCACTAAAGCAAATATCGCCTTAGATTTCTGTTCAGCAATATGAAAATCAAAATTTGGTTCACCATTTCCTATAGGCTCAAAAATATCTTTTTCCAAAAATTCTTCTCTTCATACTCCTCATCAAAAATAGGTTTTCCATCTCCTCAGCCTTAAGCACATCATCATATTTGTGAAAAATTCTTCTTCATCATTCTCAATGTCGAAGACAGGTCCTCCATCACACACAGCTTCAAACATAAGTTAATCATCCTCATAAGTGTCAAATATTGGTTCTCCATCATAGTTGTCCCCATCAATAGAAGAGAAATCATCATCAAATTCTAAGATTTTTGTGTTCATCCCTAATTCCCAACAACTACTATCTTCCTTAACAAAAGAGGAGTCATCATTCGATTCCTGATAACCTACATTAGGTATCAAATCAAAATTAAGCACTAGATTAGGATTAGGGTTTCTAACTTTATTTCGATTCACCAAAAGTGCCTCTATCCTTTCTGTGACCTGATCCACCATACGACTCAAGCACCAATCGACTTTCTGCTCGATTCGTCAACCTAGGTCATCGCGACCATAGATTTCATCTATACGTCGCTGGTTGACTTGTTTGCGAGGCGCCATGATATTCCAAGAGCGAACGTGGCTCTGATACCAACTGACGCAACGGAATATAAGGGAAACAATCCCAAGACGTTGATTCGCACACGAATACCTGACTTGTGATCTTCAAATACTATTGATTCTGAGAATACCTAGATATTTGGCATCAAAGGTCGAAACTACACAAGATTACAAATTTTGGGATAAAGAAAACACTCTCAAAGAAAATTCGTTTCAAAATAATATATCTGTCTCATATGCCATAAGGCTACATATATATAGGCAAGCTTGAAAGTTGCCATAATCGAAAAAGGACTAAAACCTATTAAATAATATTAAATAGCATTTAAAAGGAAAAACTAAACTGACATCCTATTAAAGATATTAAATCCTATGAAACTGACATCATTAAAAGACATTAAATCATATAAAAATCCTACTAAATGATACTAAAAATTTCTTTAGAAATATTAAATGATATTCTAAAGGCATTGACCACATTATTAATTACGAATTTGAGAAACCCAAAAGACATGTAAAGTACGCCGCTCCAATATGGGCAGTGTAGAACTAAAGGCTGATGGCATATGTTGTTGGAATAGGATTTTTCGTCTCTTCATCCTATGCTGCATCACATATGCTCAATGTACCACTTCAAGTAGCGGATTGATCATTATTGTTAACAACATGCTCCAGTGCAAATGCGTGTGAAGAACCAATCTTGAAGGTACCACAAACTGCTGATCTTAATCCAGTAGATAGTAAAGTTCAACAAATGTCCGAAGCTGTTGAATAACCTGTTGATCAACATGATTCAATTCCTTAAGAGAATGTTGATGCAACATTAAGAAGATCTACTAGAGTAAGGAAACCAGCGATTTCTAGTGACTATGTTGTGTATCTGCAGGAGTTTGACTATAATGTTAGAGCCAAAAATTATTCTGAGACGTTTTCACAAGCCATGAGCTCTAAGGATTCAAACTTATGGCATTATGTCATGAAAGAAGAGATGGATTCGATGGCATCAAATAGAGTCTGGAATCTCGTCAAATTGCCTGATATTGTAAAAGCCATTGGATGCAAATGGGTCTTCAAAACAAAGAAGGACTCACGAGGCAATGTTGAGAGACATACAATAAGACTCATCGCTAAAGGATTCACTCAGAGAGAAGGAATCGACTACCCAGAGACATTTTCTCTTATATCTAAGAAAGAATCACTTCAAGTAATTATGGCATTGGTTGCACATTTTGATTTGGAGTTGCACCAAATGGATGTGAAAATGGCTTTCCTTAATGGTAATCTAAAGGAAAAGGTTTACATGAAACAACCAAAAGGATTCTCCACTAGTAATGGTAAGCATTTGGTTTGTAAAATTAATAAATCTATATATCAATGAAAACAAGTCTCTCGTTAATGGTATTTGAAATTCCATAATGTCATCGCTTCATTTGGTTTTGAAGAGAACATTATGGATCAATGTATATACCAGAAATTCAGTAGGAGTAAAGTTTGTTTTCTTGCGCTATATGTGTATGACATTTTGCTTGCTACCAATGATAGGGGTTTGCTATATGAGGTGAAACAATTCCTCTCGAAGAACGTTGATATGAGGGATATGGGTGAGGCATCTTATGTCATTGGCATTAAGATCCATAGGGAAAGATCTCGAGGCATTTTAGGTTTGTCTCAAGAGACCTTTATCAACAAAGTTTTAGAAAGATTTCGAATGAAGGATTGTTCACCAAGTGTGGCACCCATTGTGAAGGGTGACAAATTCAGCTTAAGTCAATACCCAAAAATGAGCTTGAAAGGGAACAAATGAAAACAACCCATATGCTTCAGCCGTTTAAAGCCTCATGTATGCTCAGGTTTGTACTAGACCTGACATTGCATTTGCTGTTGGGATGCTAGGGAGATATCAAAGTAACCCAGGTATTGGCTACTAGAGAGCTGCAAAGAAGGTAATGAGATACCTTCAAGGAACAAGGGATTATTTGCTTATGTATAAATGGATTGATAGGCTAAAGGTTATTGGATACTCTAATGCGGACTTTGTTAGTTGTGTTGACTCACGAAAATCAACATCTGGTTACATCTTTATGCTTGTCGGTGGAGCCGTATCTTAGATGAGTGTGAAACAGACCTTGACTGCTACTTCCACTATGCAAGCCGAGTCCGTATCTTGCTTTAAAGCTACCTCACATGGTGTATGGTTGAAGAGTTTCATGTCTAGGCTTAGAATTGTCGATTTTGTTTCTGGGCTATTGAGATTGTACTGCGATAACTCAGTTGCTATGTTTATAGCTAAGAATAATAAAGGCGGTAGTCGAAGTACGCATATCGATGTTAAATACTTAGCCATAAAAGAACGTGTCAAGGAAAAGAAAGTGGTCATCAAGCACATTAGCACTGAGTTAATGATAGCCGATCCTTTAACTAAAGGCATGCTACCAAAGAATTTTAAGGATCATGTAAAGAGAGTGGGACTTGGTCCCATGATGTAGTTTTTCATTGTACATGTATTTGATGTTTAATGAAACTCTTATTTAGTTTATGTTTTCTCATCTGGTATTGTGTACATGTATAGTTTATTTATTCATTTTTAGAGAAATATCATTAAGTTTAGACCTCGAATAAGCATTGGGTTTATTCATTAATTTGTATGGGCTTGAGAAACATGATGCATTATAATATATGGAAGATAATACTCATCATTAGAGAACCTATCGCCACAATTCATGTATTTTGTTTCTTATTAACATATATTATGGAATACATGAACAAGTGAGAGTGTCACGCCCCGAATTTAGTCAAGCATGTTCAGTTCTGCCACGTATAACACTTACGCATTATACGCTAAGGCTACTCTAACCATATGTTTATCATGATCGTTTGCTAACAAATTTTATATTCCAAAATCATTAATTAGGTTTGAAAACATTTAAAAAAAAATAGATTTACAAAAACTTTCAAAAAGGTTACTCCCATGAGTAACCAAAGCATATATATATATATATATAATCTCAGATAAAACATTTTAGCAAAACCATTTTAGGGTATCATACAATACCCAAAACAAAAGTATCAAGGTATATCAAACGAGTCTAGTATCTCGTACAACATAGCTCAAAAAAGAATATCGAAAACCATCATGAAGTGATCAAACTCATCAAGAGTCTCTCTAACTCTATATAGATCATAATGCACGTGGTCAACTTCTAGCGTGTCCATCAAATCACGAGCTATGGCCATCGCCATACTCTTCAATGAAAGACTCGAAATCAGTACCGTAACCCTCATCGTCATAACAATCATCATCGCCATAGTCACCTGAAAAAAATAAAAGAATGAGCCGAAGCCCAGTACACAGCAACACAAGCACACACGTAATGATTCACACGCACATATTCTAAATGCAATGCAACAATCATCATTTTATATCTTTTTAATTTAAGTATAGCAAATCATCAGTGGAGTACTCACACTCCGGCAACATGCTGGGGACTTAGGGGTCATGAGCAGCAGCAACTGCTCAGGGGGTTGATATAGATAGGCCGACTCTCTATATCTCCTACCTCTAACTGATAGTAGCTTCGTCTAGGGGTTATAGCCGTTACTCGACTCTACTTATTTCAGTCCATTACATTGTTCGGTTTAACGGAGCCCATAATCCTAAACTGAACAGATGTAACTTCTCTCCAAACGTAAGTAGATGTTATCCCGCTGCCATTTTCCCCATCGGCTACCCGCTGAGCCATCCTCGATGGCCTAAGCGCCTAACTACCATGCTGGCATCGCCTAGCAGGGTTGTCGCCCCTCGGCCCAGGTCTAAAAACGACTAAGCACAAAACATCACTCGATTATTATTCGTCTTTAGATTAGATCATTTAGGATGCCTATCCTAACAAGCAACACGCACGTCACTGCGTACCTGATACTGAAAGGGCAGATGATAAAAGATCACACGTATGACAACAAATTGACTGAATATCTGTTCAAGAAAGATTAATTGTATAAGAATTGAGTATACCATCAATTATTTACACCATATTGATTAATTAAATAACATAAGGTCTCATATAATATAAAGCCTTTGAGCTATCAATGAATTGATTCTATTTAAGATAATTGGGCTTAGGTGGTTTGGATTAGGTCTATTGAATTTGGAAATTAAATTTATTATTTGGATGTATTGGGCCTTTGGGGGTTCCTAAGTTAGGCCCAATAAGAAATTCCTTAAGTGTTCCACTTTTTAGGGTAATGGGCTTTAAGGTTTAGTAATTGAGCCCATAAATACATATATATATATTATATTAAATTAGGTAGAATTGAGCTTTATCTTGAATTTAAGTCCAATAAGAATAATATTGGTTATTGGATCCAAGAATGGAATAAAAGCCTAATTAGAGTTAATTTAGACCCTAATTAACTATTGAATCTTCTGTTTTTCTATTTAGGTCCACTAAGAGTACTTTATGGCTTTTGGGCTCGTGTAAGGAATTTGGACTCAATTAGGTATTTCAATACTCGAAATCGATAATGAACTTAAATATTTTATGAATATGCCCAATTTGAGTAGGTAAAGGTATTGAGCCCTTTATTGTGAAATTTAAGTTCATAAGACATAATTTTAGGTATTTGTTTTATTTTGTATGTTCAAACCCTGATTGATAAGGAATCCATGATAGGGTTTGATTTGGTCTATAGGTATAACAAGACTTAATTGGCTAGAAAAAATCAATTTATTGGGCTTAAGATTATTTTTCTATACCAATTTTAGTTATTAAAGCACATTTATAAGCATTTAACCAAATTGGACAATAATTTAATATCAAAGCTCATAATCAGTTGTTAAAGTTCAAAATCAATTATATATATTAATATATATATATAAACTACATGTCCTTCCAGTATCACAAAAAGTTCATCCATATTCAATATAGCAATTAATATTAATTTATTGACTGATTTATAAATCAAAGTCATCATGAGAGCCGTCTTCATCATTAAATATTTATCAATCCTGTAATAGCTTGATAGAATTCACAGAAGCCATCGGATATTCTTACGCGTCATTCTTCTTCTTCTTTTATTTTTAATTAATTAACCAATTAGATTAATTCAATATTCAAATCAAGGATTAAATTATTACATTATACGGATCAACAATTAGATCACAACATCATACAAATCATAAATTTAGATTTTGATAAATTCAAATCCCAGCATGTAACAATACAATTCAGATTATTTAACACAATTCCAATAATACAGTACAACTCCAACATATTCATAATAAGATCAACTCTTAATATATATAAAACATATAATTTAATTTTATTAATTATTGTATTCGACACATTAAATCATTTACACTTATTGCAGGTCCAATTTAATCAATTTTAATATATTATAATATATATTTTTTAACAATATTCCTGGAAACTGAAATGGTGAAAGTTACTTTATTAGTGACATATGAAAATTATAAGGATAATTTATTTTAAGGATTAATGAATGAGAATGGCCTTTAAGACGAAAGCAGTACAGAACAATAACAGTTATTCAATACACAACAATTAAAGATCTGTTCTTATCGTAACATGCGCAAATGGTGCAAAAGTGATTACAATATTATCCGTTTATTATTTTACTCAATAAAACCTGTACGTAAAGCATTAATATCCATTCACTGAAATACCGATTTCAACTTGCATACATTTGTTATAACTAACTGCAAGAATCATTTCTAGAAATTTAATCTGTATTGATCTACGTATCTTTCCTACACATTAAACAATGATTCCCACAATCAATAAAATTTTCATAAAAAAATCTTCATCAAATAGATACTTACTTGAATAGCAGAAATTACAATTAATCTTTAATTCTTCAACTACTACTACCAAAGTAATTGTTGAAGCTTCTAAACACAATTCCCACTTCAAACTTCAATTTTAGTCTTCAATCCACCTAACAAAAATTAATTTGAGATGATTTTTAAAAAAAAAATAAATAAATAAGAATGGAGGTATTGCGACTTACGGTCGGAAAGATGATTAACAGGTGATATTCTCTAGGAAGAGGATTTGTGGGAAAGTATAACAGTAGGTTTTCTTTTGGCAGAGATTTCTCGGTGAAACAAAATGAAAGGGAAGGGAATATATGGTGTGCTGTGGAGGAAATTCTAGACATGCTAGGTGTCAAAATGTGGTGTGATGAGGTGGATAAGTGGGTTTTTTGTAACAAAAATAGTTAGAATGTAGTTAGGTGGTAAATTGGCATGTAATTATACCATTAGGTGATAGTTATGTTTTTTTTATTTTTTTTTTTAAAGCTGAACTTTTAGATGGGTTGGCTTAAAAGGTGGATTGGACATATGAATGGGTTTGGCATATAATAATTAGGGCTTGAATTTATAATAATAATTTTATTTTTTTTATTGATGGAAATAAAATAAGAATTTAGTAAAATTTGAATTAGAAATTTGTTAACTAATTGATTTTATGATTTAGTTTGAGAATTTGATTATTAAGCTAAATAATTTTTTTTTAAGGTTTAAATTTACCCATCATTTTAAATAACTAATTATATGATTCCCAAAAAATTATGAATTTAAGGATTTTTCATTCTCTCCTCCTTAAAAGAAGTTTCGTCCTCGAAACTTACCTCATTGCTCAAACAGTTCGGGGTATTTTTGTCTCATTGACTCCTCAGTTTCCCAGGTGGCCTCTCTTTCAGTTTGACCACTCCATTGGACTTTAACGAAGTTGATAGTCTTTCTCCTTAAGGTTTTCTCCATCCGATCCACAATCTTCACCGGTATTTCAGCTATCGTCAGATTTGGTTGTATCTCTGGCTGATGTGTATCAATAACCGCATCAGTATCTGATATACACTTCCTTAGCTGTGATACATGAAACACATTATGTACACCAGATAAACTTGGAGGTAGTGCCAATCTATAGGCAACAGGTCCAATTCTCTCGAGTATCTCGTATGGTCCAATATACCTGGAATAAACAATCATTAACTTTGATCCATGTATATAACTTTAACCTTTATTTTATACTTAGCTTACCTTGGATTTAATTTCCCTTTGACTCCAAATCTGAAAACTCCCTTCGTTGGGGATACTCTAAGAAAAACATGATCTCCGAGCTCAAATTCAAGTGGGCGTCTTCTCAAATCGGCATAGCTCTTATATCGATCTGTGCTGCCTTCATCCTCTGTCTCACAACCTGCACCTTATCAATCGCTTGTTGCACAAGATCTGGACCAAGAATAGCCCGCTCACCTACCTCATCCCAATGGAGAGGAGATCTACACTTCCTTCCGTATAGTGCTTCATAGGGAGCCATCTGAATCGTTGCTTGGTAGCTATTATTGTAAGCAAACTCAACTAATGGTAAATGATCATCCCAACAACCTCCAAAGTCCAAAGCACAAGCTCTCAACATATCCTCTAATATTTGTATAGTTCTCTCGACTGTCCATCGGTCTGAGGATGGAAAGCTGTACTGATATGTAGTCTCGTACCAAGTGACTCATGTAAGCTCTTCCAAAACCGACTAACAAATCTCGGATCCCTATCTGATGTAATAGACACTGGTACTCCATGAAGTCGTACTATCTCTCTTATATAGATCAAAGCCATCTTTCCTAGCGAACATCCAACCTTTAAGGGTATGAAGTGTGCCGACTTTGTCAATCTATCTACTATAACCCATACTACCTCATGTCCAGCTGATGTCTTAGGTAGAGCAGTCACAAAATCCATCGTGACAGATTCCCACTTCCACTCAGGAATGGGTAAAGGTTGAAGTTCACCACCAGGTCGTTGATGCTCTATTCGATCTGCTGACAAGTCAAACACTTAGATACATAATCTGCTACATCTCTCTTCATGCCATCCCACCAATAATGCTTCTTCAGATCCTTATACATTTTTACTACCTGGATGAATAGAATATGCCGACGAGTGAGCTTCCTTCATTACTTCCTTCCTTAAGTCATGTATAGAGGGTACGTATAATCTGTTTCCGTACCTAATGAATCCATCGTCATCAAGTCTCAGCTCTTTTCTTCTTCCATTTCTAATAGCACTAAGCATCCTGCCAAACTCTACATCATCTTTCTGTCTGCGCTTGATCTGTTCTAGTAGAGAAGGTTGTAAACTCAAACTAGCAATCATTACATTAACTTGCTTCGTGGTCACCTCAATATCAAGTCTCCTGAGATCTTCTAATATCTCTCTCTGTGATGTGATCATGGTTGCCATATTAACATGTTTCTTTCTACTCAATGCATCTGCAACCACATTAGCCTTTCCTGGGTGATAGAGTATCTCAATGTCGTAATCCTTAATCAACTCCAGCCATCGTCTCTGCCTCATGTTCAACTCTTTTTGTGTGAAGATATATTTCAAACTCTTATGATCCGTATATATCTTGCATTTCTCGCCAAAAAGATAGTGTCTCCACAACTTCAAAGCTAAAACCACTGCAGCCAACTCTAAATCATGTACTGGATAATTCCTTTCATGTGGCTTTAACTGTCTCGAGGCATAAGCGATTACCCTATCACTTTGCATCAAAACACATCCAAGACCTTGTATAGAAGCATCACTATATATAACAAACTCTTTTCCACTAACCGGTAAAGCAAGAACAGGTGCTGTCACTAGCCTTTGTTTCAACTCTTGGAAACTTTCTTCACACTTATCCGACCATATGAACTTAACATTTTTCTGAGTCAATCTTGTCATCGGAGCTGCAATCTTCGAAAAACCTTCTACGAATCTCCGGTAATATCCGGCTAAACCAAGGAAACTTCGAATCTCAGTTATAGTGCTAGGTCTCTGCCACTCCATAACAGCTTTAATCTTCTCGGGATCAACTGTTACACCGTCCTTCGTTACCACATGTCCTAAGAAGGCAACCTCCTCAATCCAAAACTTACACTTGCTAAATTTAGCATACAACCTCTTTTCTCTCAACCTTTGTAGTATCAGCCTTAAGTGTTCCTCATGCTCTTCCTCATTCTTGGAATATATCAAGATATCATCGATGAAGACTATGACAAATTTATCCAAGTAATCTCGGAATACTCGATTCATCAGATCCATAAAATGCAGGGGCATTTGTTAAACCAAAGGGCATGACGAGGAATTCATAATGTCCATACCTACAAGGCATGTAAAAAAATTTAAGATCCAAGCTAAAACACTTCAAACAAACAAGTTTATGACCTTTACCTTGAACGAAAAGCTGTCTTAGGTACATCTTGTGGCTTAATCTTAAGCTGGTGATAGCCTGATCGTAGATCGATCTTAGAGAATACAGCTGCACCTCGTAATTGATCGAATAAATCATCAATCCGTGGCAAAGGATATCGATTCTTAACCGTAACTTGATTCAACTCTCTGTAATCTATACACATCCTCATGCTACCATCTTTTTTCTTCACGAACAAAACAGGAGCACCCCATGGTGAAATACTTGGCCGAATAAAGCCAAGATTCTGTAGCTCTTGCAACTGCTTCTTAAGCTCTTTCAATTCAGTGGGAGCCATTCTATATGGTGCTTTAGATATGGGTGATGTCCCTGGAATCAAATCAATGCTAAATTCTATCTCCCGGTCTGGGGGTAAACCAGGTAGATCATCAGGGAAAACTTCAACAAACTCTTTAACCACTGGTATCATATCAATTGTTATCTCTTCTACATTAACCGTTGCTATCATAGGCCTTTCCCACAATTCCATAGAATGTACGCTTACTGGTCTTCGTCTCTCCAGAGTATGCATGACCTTTCCATTTTCCGATTCAAAACTCAACATTGCCCTATTACAATCTATAATGACTCGATACAAGTTTAACCAATTCATGCCTAAGATTACATCAAAGTCTGTCATGGGAAGAATAAGCATATCGATAGGCATATTTACATTGGAAACTATAACATCAACATTCCTACACACACGGGTTGACATAGAACTAACACCCATAGGTGTTTTAAGGCTCATAATACAATTAGGAAAAACATCTGGTGATATATTACAAGCAATTGCAAACTCTTCAGACAAACATGCATGTGTAGCGCCCGTATCAATCAATACATAAGCAAGCCGTGAGGAAACAAGTAGCGTACCTGCGAAGGTATCCTCAGAGGGATTGTCCTCATGTTGCTGTAGCAAAGACTCTAGCTGGTATCTTCCCACTACCTTTCACTGCACTAGATCCAATCCACTTCCTTTCCTTTCCTTGCACTCTGATGCCTGATGTCCACGCTGCTTACATACATAACAAAAGATAGGCCTCAAGGTGGATTCTTGCACTCTGAAACTCTATGACCTTCCTGTCCACAAGAGAAGCACGCTCGAGGGTTCCACTTACACTCGGACAACTCATGAGGGCCAAAACAGCGTGAGCACTTCTTCTCAAAGGTAGAAGAAGGAGTGGGTATCTTCACAGAAGAGCTCTGTCCAAATCTCTTTCCTACAAACTGCTTCTTACTCTGCTGTATGCTAGAACCCTTACCAAAGCTCTTGGAAACACCTTTAGAACCACTGAAAGACGTAAATGATGAAGATCTCTTGCCTAGAAAGGCAGATTTCTTGGCTTTAAACATCTTACACTCCAGTCTAGCCTGCTCAATAATCTTTGCCTTTGCATACAAATCAGTCAAAGCAGTGAGCTGAAACACCTTCACTTCAGCTCGAATCTCAACATTTAACCCATTTTGGAATTTCTGCACTTTCATTCTCTCATTATATCCCTCTCCAGCAAACCTCAGGAGTCTACAAAACTCAGCATAATATTCTTCAACTGTCTTACTACCCTGTCGTAAATTGAGCCAATCTGATATCATCTGCTCTCTCACAGAAGTGGGAAAATACTGAACAAAGAATGCTTCTTTAAACCTAACCCATGTGATAGGGTCTCTATTAGATCCATGGCCTGACGCCACCAATTGTAAGCATCTCTCTTTAGCATATAAACAGCTAAATTCACCTTCCTATCATCGGGCACATCACAAGCAGCAAAAGCCTTCTCTAACTCCTCTACCCAACTCTCAGCAATAGTGGGGTCGGTACTCATACCATCAAAAATCGGAACAAGCTTAGTAAACTCTGATAGTCTAATCTGGCCGCCTCGACCACCGACAACGGGTGCATCATCCCTATTCTGTCTAGCTCCAAGTGGGGCATATTGATTCATGAACTGTTGCTGTTGTTGATGCAGCATCTGTTGATATTGTTGCATCATAGCAAATATATCTCTAAACATAGCATACATCTGAGTCGGATCCCCCATCGGAACTTGTGGCATAGGAGGCATCTGAGGCATCTGTGGGGCCTGAGGTATAGGAGCAGGGCCAGAACCAGGAGCAGGAGGAGGTGGAGGTGGAGGTGGAGTGTCCTCCCTATCTAAGAGTCGCCTAATCTGTCTACGTGGTCTGTCCATCTAAAACATCACACACGCAACTTATATAAAAAAAATCAAGATAATTCATTTAAAGTTTATGTAAGGGAAATCCTAGCGCTTCTCTAATTTATTGTGCAACTACTTAACTTATTCAATATAGATTAAGTAAATTTTCAATCAAACATGAATTTAACATATAATACATCAAAGCATAATGATTATAATAATATCATGCAAAAATTCAATTAAGCTTATTTTAATGAGTAATAGAAATTAAATTTAAGCCAAGAGAGTCAATCTTGATATGATTCATTATTTTAATTATTCTATAAGTTACAATTATATCCTGAAGGTAAACATTCAATCAACAAAATCGAACCCTTGATCCCCCGCACTCAACTCTCCGTGTCCTAAGCGTGTCCTAGTTTATTATATTTTAGCAAACGTATCAAGATAAACGTTTGCTCTGATACCATTTAAAACTGTCACGCCCCGAATTTAGTCAAGGCATGTTCAGTTCTGCCACGTATAACACTTACGCATTATACGCTAAGGCTACTCTAACCATATGTTTATCATGATCGTTTGCTAACAAATTTTATATTCCAAAATCATTAATTAGGTTTGAAAACATTTAAAAAAAAATAGATTTACAAAAACTTTCACAAAAAGGTTACTCCATGAGTAACCAAAGCATATATATATATATATATTCTCAGATAAAACATTTTAGCAAAACCATTTTAGGGTATCATACAATACCCAAAACAAAAGTATCAAGGTATATCAAACGAGTCTAGTATCTCGTACAACATAGCTCAAAAAAGAATATCGAAAACCATCATGAAGTGATCAAACTCATCAAGAGTCTCTCTAACTCTATATAGATCATAATGCACGTGGTCAACTTCTAGCGTGTCCATCAAATCACGAGCTATGGCCATCGCCATACTCTTCAATGAAAGACTCGAAATCAGTACCGTAACCCTCATCGTCATAACAATCATCATCGCCATAGTCACCTGAAAAATAAAAGAATGAGCCGAAGCCCAGTACACAGCAACACAAGCACACACGTAATGATTCACACGCACATATTCTAAATGCAATGCAACAATCATCATTTTATATCTTTTTAATTTAAGTATAGCAAATCATCAGTGGAGTACTCACACTCCGGCAACACTGGGGACTTAGGGGTCCTGAGTAGCAGCAACTGCTCAGGGGGTTGATATAGATAGGCCGACTCTCTATATCTCCTACCTCTAACTGATAGTAGCTTCGTCTAGGGGTTATAGCCGTTACTCGACTCTACTTATTTCAGTCCATTACATTGTTCGGTTTAACGGAGCCCATAATCCTAAACTGAACAGATGTAACTTCTCTCCAAACGTAAGTAGATGTTATCCCGCTGCCATTTTCCCCATCGGCTACCCGCTGAGCCATCCTCGATGGCCTAAGCGCCTAACTACCATGCTGGCATCGCCTAGCAGGGTTGTCGCCCCTCGGCCCAGGTCTAAAAACGACTAAGCACAAAACATCACTCGATTATTATTCGTCTTTAGATTAGATCATTTAGGATGCCTATCCTAACAAGCAACACGCACGTCACTGCGTACCTGATACTGAAAGGGCAGATGATAAAAGATCACACGTATGACAACAAATTGACTGAATATCTGTTCAAGAAAGATTAATTGTATAAGAATTGAGTATACCATCAATTATTTACAGCATATTGATTAATTAAATAACATAAGGTCTCAATAATATAAAGCCTTTGAGCTATCAATGAATTGATTCTATTTAAGATAACTGGCTTAGGTGGTTTGGATTAGGTCTATTGAATTTGGAAATTAAATTTATTATTTGGATGTATTGGGCCTTTGGGGGTTCCTAAGTTAGGCCCAATAAGAAATTCCTTAAGTGTTCCACTTTTTAGGGTAATGGGCTTTAGGTTTAGTAATTGAGCCCATAAAAAATATATATATATATATTAAATTAGGTAGAATTGAGCTTTATCTTGAATTTAAGTCCAATAAGAATAATATTGGTTATTGGATCCAAGAATGGAATAAAAGCCTAATTAGAGTTAATTTAGACCCTAATTAACTATTGAATCTTCTGTTTTTCTATTTAGGTCCACTAAGAGTACTTTATGGCTTTTGGGCTCGTGGAAGGAATTTGGACTCAATTAGGTATTTCAATACTCGAAATCGATAATGAACTTAAATATTTTATGAATAGGTCCCAATTTGAGTAAGTAAAGGTATTGAACCATTTATGAAATTTAAGTTCATAAGACATAATTTTAGGTATTTGCTTCATTTTGTATGTTCAAACCCTGATTGATAAGGAATCCATGATAGGGTTTGATTTGGTCTATTAGGTATATCAAGACTTAATTGGCTAGAAATCAATTTATTGGGCTTAACATTATTTTTCTATACTAATTTTAGTTATTAAAGCACATTTATAAGCATTTAACCAAATTGGACAATAATTTAATATCAAAGCTCATAATCAGTTGTTAAAGTTCAAAATCAAATTATATATATATATATATATATAAACTACATGTCCTTCCAGTATCACAAAAGTTCATCCTATTCAATATAGCAATTAATATTAATTTATTGACTGATTTAAATCAAAGTCATCATGAGATGCCGTCTTCAACATTAAATATTTATCAATCCTGTAATAGCTTGATAGAATTCACAGAAGCCATTACGAATCATTCTTCTTCTTCTTCTTATTTTTATTTAATTAATTAACCAATTAGATTAATTCAATATTCAAATCAAGGATTAAATTATTATATTATACGGATTCAACAATTAATCACAACATCATACAAATCATAAATTTAGATTTTGATAAATTCAAATCCCAGCATGTAACAATACAATTCCAGATTATTTAACACAATTCCAATAATACGGTACAACTCCAACATATTCATAATAAGATCAACTCTTAATATATATAAAACATAATAATTTAATTTTATATTATTGTATTCGACACATTAAATCATTTACACTTATTGCAGTCCAATTTAATCAATTTTAATATATATATATATATATATATTTTTTAACAATATTCCTGGAACTAGAAATGGTGAAAGTTACTTTATTAGTGACATATGAAAATTGTAAGGATAATTTATTTTAAGGATTAATGAATGAGAATGGCCTTTAAGACGAAAGCAGTACAGAAACAATAACAGTTATTCAATACACAACAATTAAAGATCTGTTCTTATCGTAACATGCGCAAATGGTGCAAAAGTGATTACAATATTATCCGTTTATTATTTTTACTCAATAAAACCTGTACGTAAAGCATTAATATCCATTCACGTGAAATACCGATTTCAACTTGCATACATTTGTTATAACTACTGCAAGAATCATTTCTAGAAATTTAATCTGTATTGATCTACGTATCTTTCCTACACATTAAACAATGATTCCCACAATAAATAAAAATTTTCATAAAAAAAAATCTTCATCAAATAGATACTTACTTGAATAGCAGAAATTACCAATTAGATCTTTTAATTCTTCAACTACTACTACCAAGTAATTTGTTGAAGCTTCTAAACACAATTCCCACTTCAAACTTCAATTTTAGTCTTCAAATCCACCTAACAAAAATTAATTTGAGATGATTTTTAAAAAAAAAATAAATAAATAAGAATGGAGGTATTGCCGACTTACGGTCGGAAAGATGATTAACAGGTGATATTCTCTCTAGGAAGAGGATTTGTGGGAAAGTATAACAGTAGGTTTTCTTTTGGCAGAGATTTCTCGGTGAAACAAAATGAAAAGGGAAGGGAATATATGGTGTGCTGTGGAGGAAAATTCTAGAACATGCTAGGTGTCAAAATGTGGTGTGATGAGGTGGATAAGTGGGTTTGTTTGTAACAAAATAGTTAGAATGTAGCTAGGTGGTAAATTGGCATGTAATTATACCGATTAGGTTATAGTTATGTTTTATTTTTATTTTAATTTTTATTTAAAAGTTGAACTTTTAGATGGGTTGGGCTTAAAAGGTGGATTGGACATATGAGATGGGTTTGGCATATAATAATTAGGGGCTTGAATTTATAATAATAATAAAAAATTTTATTTTTTTTTTTAGATGGAAATAAAATAAGAATTTAGTAAAATTTGAATTAGAAATTTGTTATAACTAATTGATTTTATGATTTAGTTTGAGAATTTGATTATTAAGCTAAATTAATTTTTTTTAGGTTTAAATTTACCCATCATTTTAAATAACTAATTATATGATTCCCAAAAATAAAAATTATGAAATTAGGGATTTTTCAGAGAGAATGTTGGATAATATTGGATTTTCTCTGATAATTTTGGTAACAATCAGATGGTGGTCCATGATCCCACAATATTAGGAATGTGGATAATGCTCCTCCAATGTTCTGGAGCGATTAACTACATCCTAACAACTGACTCAGTGATGGACTGGGTCAATATATATATCATCTTTAGGGGTCCTTAAGGCTACTCTCGTTCTTTTAAAAAATTATACCATCGATATCGAGGGAGATAGGTTTAGAAGCACTAAAACAAAATTAGAAACTAACTATTGTTGAATACCATTTTCATCTTGTTTGCAATAGCTGGAGGTATGTGATTCGTTCCTTTTTGCTTCTGCTTTAATTTCTATTGTGTTCATATGATTACTGAACATGTTGAGACGAATTTGAGAATAACATCTTCGACTGCCATTTGCAAACTCCCATACTTTTGAAATAAAACCTTCAATGTCTAATGACTAGTTTTAGATGGATTGAAGACCGTATCTACAGGTCTTTCATCTTGCAAATAAGGCATATCTTGTCTAGGTAAAATTTTGGACACCATAAAATCACGATCATAGAGAGAAAACACGAGATACAATATGATACATGATATAAAGACACCATTATCATTCAAATAAACACGATTAAGTAAATCATTTGTGATTTATAATCCTTGGATATACTTTTAGCACTGCTCAAGCACTATCACCAAAAATTATAAACTTTGCATTACGATAAATTCCGAAAGAAATCCGGGAAACCTAAGTCAAACACGCTCTAAATGAACTACAAAGCAATAAAATAAAAAACAAAAGAACATGAAGAAATAAAAATATAAAAAAAAAAGTCCGAGAATACTCACCTGGCTCCTCCATACGGGAGGCGATCGGGGATAAAGAATCATGACCCCGACGATCCAAATCCACTATGACACATTCTCTCTCCACTTTCTCCCTACACTTCCCGACCTTCCTCTTCTCCACCATGCTCCTCATCCACTTCGAATCATCTTTTTCAGCGACAGACGCTCGACTTTCGGTCCGAGCTCCACCATCTCCTCCCCGTGCTTCCTCCATCTCAAACAGCTCATACCAAAATCGCTCCCGCTGCCGTTTTCATTCTCTTAACTTTTTGCCTAAAAGGAGAATATCAAAGACAGGCAATCAAGTGCAAGATATATAGGGTTTTTGAATAGTAGTAATTGCTCCATATGGATATGACATCGAGATTTGATGAGTGAGATGAGTAGGAATTTTACTGTGTTTGTTTAATGTGAGAGAGAGAGAGAGAGAGAGGGAGACAGAAGAAAAGGAGGGAATGTTTTAAAATGGAAGACAATAGGAGCATTATGGAATAAAATTTTTATTTTTTTCTTATTGTTATTAAATTACTTTTTTTTTTGGCCTTTTTGAACAAGTATTAAATAGCTTTTTTTAAGCATACAAATTTTAATGAAACTTCTCCAAGTATTGTAGCTTAATCAAGTCCACCAATCCGATCCTTTTTTTTTTAATAGCTACAATAAAAATTAATTTAAACAATAATATTCATCGTGTATTAAGACAATGCTTTCAATAAAAAATGTTAGAATTTAGTAAGGAATTTTTTTTTAAAGAATGATTAAACATTTATATAAGGATAAGTATATATAAAGATTGGGAAAAGAAATTTTTCATTTTAGAAAATGTTTCAAAAGAGTTGTTTATTTTTAAATACCAACAAAACAATGAATAAAAATTGCCCAATTCCACTAGGAGAGTGGGCATATTAATCATGATAAGCCATTATGGCAAAAAAAAAAAAAAAATCATGATAAGCCATTATTTGCACGGTATTCTTTTTATAACAAAAAAGTTTTTTTTTTTTTTGAGAGAATATAATGACGTGGGTAAAAATAGAATACAATTATATGAATGGTAAGTTGAAAATTCATGCAATTTTTACTTTTTATTTACTATAAAAGAACAAGCTTTTAGAGATAGAATTCTATGATGAAAATTAAAAAATATAGTTATAACTTTACAAATATAGTTGCGACAAAAGTTTATGTTTAGAGACAGAATTTTTATCTCTAAAGCCCAGTTTTCTTATAGTGATTTCTCGAATTAATAATTATATATATAGTATTTGATTCAAAAAATTTGCTATATTCTAAGTTTATTCACTGTTTATAGGTCGTGGATGCATGCCTGTATCTGAATACAATTATAATAACTATTAATATAATAATGATACATATTAATACTGTAATAATAGCGGTCAGACAATATTAATACAACAATAATAACTGTAAAATATATAAAGCTATATGTAATAAATTTAATTATGCGGTTGAAAGGTCTTTAAAAGCTAGAATGTTATGGCAAATCGGCACTCCATTCTGTCTACATTAATATTATTTACTTTAATTACTTTTAATCTAACAGATTTTTCATATCTATATCTATCATTAAGGGATTTCCATTCCATGATATATTAAAATATAAAAATGAATTTGTAATTATTTTTTAAATATTATAATTCCTTTACTTTTATTTCATTTCATTTTGTTTTTATAATTTCAATTTATTTCATTTAGTCTACTGCTGTATACCAAACATGATATAAGAATTTTAAGTCATATAAACTTAATTTTTTAAGTTTTTTTTAATTCTATTTCGAAAGTGGGTCAATAATCATTAAGGCACCTTTAAGACATGCTTATTTTATGACAAATATAAATCACATGATTTTGAAATGAAGTAATCATATATTCGAAACTTTAAAAAATTAAAGGAAAAAAAAGATAAATTATCTTTCTAGATCCTTATTTAACCCTTGCCCTTAATAAAAATAATTTAATATATATATATATATAAGCAAATGTAAGAGTAACTATTAAGAAATTGTAAAAAGGATTTAAAGGCCCATTATTAAAACTGTATGGTTTTAGATATCTAATTTGAAATATAAAGACTTAATCATATAGGGGAAATGTAAACTTGTGCATTTATAAATTATTATTTTTTATTCTACATTTTACGAAGGAGAATATGTAATCTATAAATTTAAGTCAAGGCTTCGTTAAAGAAGTCTATTAACTACTCAATAAAGAAATGTAAAAGTTTTAAACATAGACTTTTAATAAATCTTTTTTTTTTTTGGGTTAAATCTAGACATTGTACCCTCTAATATTTCCTATGAATTATTTGGTGAATGATACTCTTTATTGGAATGAACAATCCAAAAGATTCAAAAGCATGTACCTAAACAATAATATTCTGAAGGGAAATGCATCTAAGATCAAATATTTTGAGATAAAAAAAAAAGATAAAAAAACAAAGTCACTTATTGGAAAGATTATTAAAGTTACAAATTATCCGAACCCAGTTATTGAAGATTCATATTCGATTTGCTTTAAACTTTATTGAGTTCAGTTTTATCGAGCTTTAAAATTATAGGATTGAGATTAACTTGTTAAGATATTAAGCAAATTTTATTGCAAATTAGGGTGAATATTAAGAATGTCTAGCTCAATACAAACAAGTCCAATACTATTTAAGGTTTGTACTATGACAATTCAAATGAAATGAAGAATATGACAAAGTACAAACTTATGTCATTAACTTTAATACTCTCTCGACACTTTCCCAATCCAATACAGCTTTGCAAACCCTAGCTCAAGGAATTTGACTTGCAATTCATCATCATCTAAAAGATAATTAGGTATTGTAATCTCATATTTAACTCTTTGTGTTCTTGAACTCTAATCTCTGCAGAATAGTGTATATGAATTAGGGTTTGTAGTTATAGTATTTAATAGGAAATAATGTTTAACGTAAAGTATTTATGTGGGATTGCAAGATTGGAGAAATGGATACTCACTAGTTTTCAAGTGCTAGCCACTCCTATGATTCAAGATAGAGTTCAAGATTTTTAGGGATGTCCCTTCAAGTTTTCCTTCTTCACTATTTATACTGATTGTTTTATTTGTTAAGATTTTTGTGTTAATTCTATTGATGGTCATAACTATATTTATTTGAGACTCCCGCTATTTTCCCCAGCTCCAATATCTACAATAATGTCATATATAATCTCTCAAACAGTTTGGTCTTTTACTAGATCTCTTAGTTGTATCAACTTCCTCCCCTCTTAAAAGCTTAGCCCTATCCTTAAGGTCAAAATGTGGATAGCCCCTCTGAAAATCAACCAAATCAATCCATAGGGCATTTCTAGTGCATATGATTCCCTTTAAACTAACACTTATGGGATATTTTGACCCCTTCTCTAAATAGAATGAGAAGATAAAATGGCTAAAGGGTGAACAATAGGAAAATTACCAATAGCTCCTTAAGGTAAATTGATAGGAATGTCAATAGATCCCAAAGCTTTCTATAATAATGAAACATGAAATACGATATGTATCTTGGACTCTTGTAGCAAAACCAATTCATAATCTATTGGTTTAATTCTCTCCAATACTTGAAAAGGGCCATAGAATCTTCAGGTTAATTTGTGAGATTTCCTATTATCTACTGAAGATTGTTTATATGGCTGCAGCTTCACATGAACATAATCTTTTACCAAAACATTTTTCTCATAATGCTAGTGATAAGTAATTTTTACTCTATATTTTTCATAGGATTTTGAGCTTAATTTGCTACGAATTTCTGATAAAATCCTGCAAAAATTATGTCTTTGATAAATAATTTTGTTTTAAAGCTCTTAAAATCCAATAAGGAGTAATCAAGTGTTTTAATGCAGAATTGGAACAAAAAACAACAATTAAATTCAAAAATGCAGAAGTCGAGCCCTGAAAAGATGCAAGCGAGGCCAAACAGATAAAGAAAACAGCAAAAATTGGTTTATCGAGCCTCAAATATGAGCCCTCAACATGATCCTCAACTTCAGTCGAAGTGATCGAGCATCATTCTGAAGAAATACATTGTCGACCCTTAAAACTCGACCCTCGACAATTATGTTGCCAAACCAATTCTTCAACAAGATTTCCATGAGCCTTAACAATTTGACCCTTAACTCTCTCAATTTTACCCTCGATAGAGCAATAGACAAAAATGCATAGTTTACTTAGGAATTTCCTAAAGTCAAGCCTGATCTTGATGAAATACAAGCCTCGATCGATAGAGCACGCGGCCCTCAACGAAGTGTTTTCACAGCTCATTTGCGCTCATGAAAAGTTACCAAATTCTGTTAGAAATGATCTACCAAATATGCCATGTGTCAAAAAAAGATGGCCATGCTTTTTGTACCTAGTAGTCTATAAATAAACGTGCAAGCGTACATTGTAAAATATGTGCCAACAGTGTAAATCAGTATTAACGTAGAGTAGACTTCTAAAGGATTTTGGGTAAAAGAATTTACATTTCTTTTTACTTGAAAATTGCTTCTGTTTCCTGGGTAAAATCAATCTAACCCAATGTGTGTAATTTCTATGAATTTCTGATCAATTAATTGATTCATCTTTTGAACTTGTTTTATTTCTTCTAGTTGTGCTTATTTGATAAATTCATGGAGAAATAAACTCCTACAGCTTAGGGATTATGAATCCAATTCCTGATTCAGTCTGATTTCAAATGCGCTTTTAAGTAAATTTGATTGGGTGTTTGTAATTAGTAATTTGAATTTAACTTGTGGTTTTTAAAGGAATGGTGCATTCTTTTAGATCCACGATTGATTTCAATTGAACAGATCAAGAGATCATTCAATTGAATAGATCTATGTTCCTAATGGAGTCTATCCTAACTACCTCTTGCCGAGGAATGGGTGAAGACTTTCTACACTTGTTTCAAAAATTCATTAAGTTGTCCTTTTGAAACAATGGATTCCTATTATTTATGTGGGTTTAATTAAAACTTCAAATTACCGGTTTTAGCTAAATCTAGAACTATTAACTTCAAAAAGGAGCTTTAGTTTAATTTAGAGAATCCGACGGTATAAACACACCATTTCAAACAGCTTTTAAGAAGTTATTGTCCTTAAGAAATCATTCTGATAAGGAATTTGTGAAATACTCCTGAGCTGCTTTTCCATAGAAGTTACAAGCTTATTTCTCATTTTACCCTGTAAACATTTGTGAATATTTCAAACTTAATATAGTTTATTTTTCCTTTATGATTTTCTAAAATCTTTCTTTGGATAGACAATTAATGGGATTGAGAGTATACTAGATGTCAATCATTCCCTTAGGACTGACCTAAATCATTTCCTATGTTACATTTGATAGGTGTGCTTGCCCTGTGAGACTGTAGTCGTTGATTTAGAAAACATTTATAAATTTGAAAAACTTGGTCAATAATCAGTAGAATTTGAACTTTGAATTTCACAAAACATTTTACTAACAACAACAACACAAATCAACCAAGTTTTTGGCATCGTTGCCAGGGAATGATGTTGGATTCAATTTTTGAAGCCCAACAAGGCAATAGTAGAAATTAATTTTCATTTGTTGCTCTAGCCGCCTTATGCATATTCATATTTTTGTTAGAATAACCATCTATCTTCTGCAGTTTTTCTGTTTGTTTGTTTTGCAATTTGGTTATTTTGATTAGAATGGAGCAACACATGCCACTTCTGATTCAATAGTTGGAGAATGCCTTGAACAAACCACAAGAATAGTTCTTCTCCCATCAACAGTTTGGTAACCAATATCTTCTAGAGATGTGCAATCAACATTTTGCCAACTGTTACTAGGGAATGTGTTAGAATCCTTATCCTCAGTGTAAAAATTTGCAACCCAGAGACACCAACTCTCATTCCAGCTTTGAGGAAACCCTCATTTCTTTCATAAAAAAAGCTGAACAGCAATTTCAATAGACTAGTTGGCCCTCGAAAACCACTCAAGATCTCTCACCAAGCTTGAAAACGAAGTGAATAATGTTGTGATCATGCTTAGAGAGAGAATTATGGAGGGGGTTCATGCTATTTCCCTTAGAAGTGGTAGACAATTAGAGGAAACACGAAAAGAAAAGAGAGCTGAAAAAGAACAAGAAAAGAAACAAGAAAATAAAATAAAGAGGAAAGAGAAGAAGAAAAGAGAGTTGAAAAAGATCAAGAAAAAGATAAATGTGAAGAAAATAAAATAGATACAAAAGAAAAAGAAATTGAGCAAAAAAAGGGTATATCTCCTATTAAACCATACAAACCTCTTTTACCTTATCCTGCAAGGGCAAAAAGGAGACGAGATGAGGAATAGTTTAAAAAGTTTTTAGAATTATAAAGATCAAACTTTCGCAGCAAATTCAAAAAGAAAACCTTAACCTAGTATTCATGTATATTGATTAGATTAAAACAAAACAAATAGTTTGATTTCGTAATCTAAAAGCGTGAAACTTGAAATCAATTTGCAGATCGAGTCCGTAGGCACCGCGAAATCACAATACCCTCTATGGTATCCACACGAACAAGCACTCTTCAAAAGGATCATTCACGTGCTAACGTGATAGAGAACATTTCTAGATAATATTGGGATTTTCATAAACGACTCTTCGTGCTTTACTCTTTAGGATTTGCAGATTTTCTCTACCAGTCTAATATCAACAGACAAGTCGTTAACCCTAAAGAGATCTCTTTATGTCCCTTTTATACAAATGTCATTCTCACATGAGTAATGACATTAGTGCCCCTTAATCTAATTAGGGATAATATTTCTTAAAATATAATTCTTGCACATAATAATGTAATAATTTATTATTATTCTTAATAATAATAAATTATTATTCCTACAAAACATTAAATTAAGTCAATGATCCTTTAATTTATTATTACTCTTAATAATAATAAATTACTATTCCCACAAGACATTAAATTTAGTCAATGATCCTTTTGACTCGTTTTTTTATGTGACCTTGTAGGTTCACTTAATGTTAACAGTTGACCTAAAACAATTTTAGTCAACAAAACATAAGCGGCCTCTAACAAGACATTATGTTTACCCAAAATAAGTGAAGATCGGTGATCCAATTTTTATCTAATCTATAACTTATGTCATTATCCTTTTGTCACATGATATCTAGATTGAACATAAGGTATGGATAGTGTCATTTTTATGTCGTTCAATCTTATCATTTCTCAATTTCTAAGTGAATTGATAAAAACAAATGACATTGATCACATTACCAATTCATTTGAGCACGGCCATGCATTTCTCAGTCTCACTCATCGAGGGGCCCAAAAATATCTCCCTCACAACGAAAGGGACAAATCTCATCTTAATTACTCAACTTCCTCCACATGATTTACATTATGCCCAATCTCAATCTTTATAATTATCTGGTTAAAGACAACATTTGATTGAGTTGAAACATAATATTCCTCATGTTTGAATCCATGGTGATTTCAAGTCTAACGATACGATGACATTTTATTTTGAGAATCACTTATGCTACTAATCCATGTAGTGATCTCAAAGCAGGTCAGTCCAATACATAGTTCTCCAACATGTACTTATGAGTTTGATTTATATCTCTATAAAAATGAACATCCCATGATTATCAGTCAAACCTCATACTAGATTTAATTCATTACTGTCCCCAAAATAATAAGCATCTAGAGACATTTAGAATAATTAAATTACTCATGGATTCTATTATAAAGTAAACATGCAAATAATATAATAGAAATGTCTTGATATGACAACATCTAGTAAATGGCCTAGGGCACAATCACTAACAATCTCCCACTTGCACTAGGCCAAATCATACAGGTATCTAATACCCATTGACCTGGCATGATGATCATACTATGCCTGCACAAGAGGCCTGGTAAGTGGATTAACAATATTGTCATCAATTGAAACTTTGCATATCTTCATGGCATCTAATGTTGTTATACACTCAACTTTTCTTATAGAATCTGCTACAGTGTTCTTGTTTGAACTTTTCAAGCTTACTATACCTCTATTGAAAGGAAAATATATCTAGATTGTGATCTAAAATCATCCTTGTCAGATTGAAAACTAGCATCCATGTAACTATTTACAACTAGCTTGTCTTCCAATCCTCCATATATTAAGAATGTATCTTTAGTTCTTCTTAAGTACTTAAGAATATTCTTGACTGCTGTCCAATGAGGTTCATTGGGATCTTATTGTTATGTACTGTTTATGCTTAATGCATATGACACATCTGGTCGAGTGTATAACATGGCATACATGATTGATCCAATAGCCGAAGCATAAGGAATCTTACTCATGTAATCTCGCTCATCATTTATCATTGGACATTGAGTCTTGCTTAGATTTATACCATGTGACATGGGCAAGAATCCCCTTTTGAAATCTTACATACTGAACCTATTCAATACTTTGTCTAGATATGCACTCTAACTTAGGTTAATGAGCTTTCTATATCTATTCCTATAGATCTTAATTCCTATGATATAGGCAATCTCACTAAGTCTCTCATCGAAAAACATTTTTCCTATCCAAGACTTGACATTTTACAAGGTAGGAATGTTGTTCTCAATGAGTAATATGTCAAGGTTCATCTTCGTTTTTGACGAAATCAAACTGCTTGATCGCTTCATCAAAATGAAGATTCTAATTCTGAGATGCTTACTTCAATCCATAAATGGATCTTTGAAGCTTGCAAACCTTATGTAAATTCCCCAGACTGTCAAAACCCTCAAGTTGTGTCATGTACACATTCTCGATGAGGTTTCCATTCAAAAAGGCGGTTTTGACATCCATTTTCTATATCTCGTAGTCATAATACGCGGCTATAGCAAGAAGAATTTTAATAGACTTAAGCATAACTATAAGTGAAAAGGTTTCATCATAGTCTATATCATGAGTTTGTTTAAAACCTTTTTGCAACTAGTTATGCTTTGTAGGTATGCACTTTGCCATCCATGTCAGTTTTCTTCTTGAAAACCCATTTGCCCCAATGGTCTTTATATCTTTAGGTGGATCAATCAAAGTCCATACTTGATTATCATACATGGATTGCATTTCAGATTTCATGGCTTGTAGCCATTTCTCGGAATCTTGACCTAGCATGGCCTCTTGATAGGTAGTGAGCTCATTTTGATCCATAAGTTGCACATCACGACTATCTTTAATGAGAAATCTATATCTCTCAGGTTGATGTCGCACTCTATCAGGCCTATATGGGCCTTACGTTATTTGTAGAGGGTCAACAACTAACTATATATCTTGTTGACTTTCCATTGGCAGTGTAAGACTATTTTGTGGATCTCGGACTACTCTAGGATATACTTTACTACTACTGGTTCTTTTAGTGATAAACTCTTTTTCTAAGAAGATGCCATTCTGAGAAACAAACACTTTGTTCTCAAAGAGATTATAAAAGCAGTATCCTTTGGTTTCTTTTGGATACCCCACAAAAAGGCATTTATCTAACTTAGGTCTTAATTTAATCTATATCTCATATGGTGTCTTTTCAATCGCCTTAGAAGGAACATGATTTTAAGTTAATGCAACTGTCTCTAGGGCATAGCCCTAAAAGGATAGTGAAAGATCTGTTTGACTCATCATAGATTGAACCATATCTAATAAGGTTCTATTCCGCCTTTCAGATACATCATTCCATTGTGGTGTTTCGAGTGGAGTTAATTGTGAAATTATTCCACAATTTCTAAGATGGTCCTTAAATTCTTAGCTTATGTATTCACTACCTCGATCCAATCAAAGTACTTTGGTTGTTTTGCTAAGCTGGTTTTGTACTTCATTCTGAAAAACTTTGAACATTTCAAATGATTCAGATTTATGTCTTATCAAAAAGACACATCCATATCTACTGAAATCATCAATAAATCTGATGAAGTACTGATAACCTCCTCTAGCAGCAACAGTTAATGGACCACATATAGTAATATGTATTAGGCCCAATAAATCAATTTCCCTTTCACTGTCTCTAGTAAAAGGATCTGTAGTCATCTTGCCTAATAAATAAGATTTGCATATTTCAAATGATTTAAAATCAAATGAATCTAAAAATCCATCTTTCATTTTGATATGTGTTTCTCGTTTATATGACCAAGATGACAATGCCATAGGTGGGTCATATTTAAATCATTGAATTTAAGTCTCTTAGTATTTATGTTATAGATTGATCCATTATCTGGTTTTGGATTTAGAACATAAAGACCATCATGTAAATCAGCATTTGCATAATACATGTCTTTATTATAAAAGGAACATTTATTATTCTTAATAATAAATGTGAAACCTCCATTGGCTAAACATGAAATAGAAATAATATTCCTACTGAAACCAAGAACATAAGAGCAATTGTTCAACACTAACAAAAGCCCATTGGACAAAATCAATTCACAAGTTCCTATAGTTAGGGCAGCAACTTTTGCTCCATTTTCAATTCGTAGGTTGATTTTACCCTTCTTTAAATCTCTATAACATAGATACATAAAGCAGTATCTAACTACTCTTTCTTTCCTTAAGATCTTCCAAGTAGAGTTTGCAGTTTCTCTTCCAGTGACTTAGCTCACTATAGTGGAAACAAACTCCTTCCTTAGGAGGCGTTGCCTTTGGTTTTAGGCTTGGGCTTAGCCTTTGAACTTTTCTCAACCTTAGCACTTCCCTTACCTTTCTTCTTCATGCCCTTCCCTTTCTAAACTATCAAAACATTGATAGGCTTCTTCCTTTTGATATTTTCCTCAATAGTTTTTAGCATCAAATGCAGTTCAGAAATTGATTTGTCCATGTTATTCATACCATAGTTCATGACAAACTAGTCGTAACTATCTAGTAATGAATTTAGGATCAAATCAGTAGATAACTCTTGGCTTATATGAAATCCAAGCCTTTCAAGATGATCAATATAAACCCTTCATCTTTAGGAGATGGGCACTCAATGATCGTCCTTCAGCCAGCTTGCAAGAGTGTAGGGCTTAGGTAGTCCCATACCTTTCTTATCTAGCCTGCTGTTGGAACATTTCCTTGAGATGGACAATCATCTCATAAGCCTCCAAGTTTTTTGAACCCTTTTGAAGTTCTGGACTCATGATAGCAAACATTAGGCATCCCACATCAAGAGAATCATCAGAATGTTTCTTATAAGCATCCTTTTGAGCTCTTGGAGCATTACTTGGAGGCTCCTGAGGGATAGGCTTATTTAGGGCATATTGCTCATTTTCTTGCTTGAGAACAATTCTCAAGTTTCTAAACCAATCGAGATAATTGGTTCCAATCAGCTTGTCCTTCTCAAAGACAAATCATAATGATAAAATTGAGGTGTTGTATGTAGTCATTGATCTACAATTACTTATGCAAAGTTTATGTTAATAAATAAAAACTCCCATTAAATCAATTACCCTCATTATTAATGTTATTGCATTTAATTATTGCATTCTAGTAGGCTAAGATCCATATTTCACCTAACTCTAAGTCAGCTTTGGCATGACGCTTAAAGTTAAGTTATTTAGGTAGGTAACTCTTTACCAATTACATCACATGTAACTCTTAGATCCTTTAGGGGATTTTTGTCATCACATGTCCGGCATGTTTAAATGCCATCTAATGCCTTAGGCTGAAAACCATTTTGATAGTCTAATTAAGTCAAACCATATTAAACACATGAGTAGCACCATTACCCATCCTGCCTTACTAAGATAACCTAATGCACCTTGCATTGGCAGAACCTAAATTATGGTGATCAAAGTCTTGACAGGTGTTTAATCATGGGTGGCATTTAACTTAAAAATTTATTGAGGAATTTTAATTATTGATATTCTATTTTATCATCATGTATAATGGATATGCAAGCATACATGGTGGTAAATATGGTATCACATACATATACATACATCATCTCATGATATATCAAACTCACAAAATAAAGAAAAAGTGTCATAGCATGGCTCCTTATACAATATTGATTTTCGTAAGCCAATATGAAAATCAATGGTCCAATCCTAAGGTGAAAACCATCTTTATAGTCTTGAGTTGTAAATATTCCTGTATTTTTTTTTTCTCTTTATGATCCTTGCTTCTCCATCATCATGGATCAGGAAGGGTCTTCATAACATCTTTATATCTTTATTACAATAATAGTAGATACAAAAATTCCTATAGCTAATTGTAGAAAATAAATTACAATAAAACAAAACGACACGCAGGTTGTATTTATGAAATTACAACCCATAAAAGCAAAGGAAAAAAACCTACCAATCATATGAGTCTTAGGGCCATGCTATGCACTATATATGTAAACTAAGCACACATAATAAACATACATAAAACTTATAAACACTTCAAAAGCACGTTTTATATTATGTATCATTAGTTAGTGCTTATGAAGTTAAGACATGCACTTTGCAGGGGTCAAGGGAACAGCATCCCCTTACGGCGGTCCATGAAATTCTTTCTTAATTCCTAGACGAAATAGAAAATCTGGGTAATGGAAGTCCTTTTGAAAAATTAAAATTCCTTTTTCAAAACCCTTTAAAATTGTTTCCAAAACTTTCATGAAATTCTTTCTTAAAACTCAAAAACTGTTCAACAATTGAATAATTTGTTTTAAACAACCCAGATCTGTTCAACAATTGAACCATATCATATATCTTTAAAGACCCCAAGAATATACACATTTTTTTTAAATTTAAATTAACAGACATCCGAGATGAGCAGATCTAATTTGCAAAATTGGATAATATTTGGAAAAATAGCCTACCAGATCCAATTTGATTTAAAAAAAAAAGTGTTGTTTGAAAACTTGAAAATAAATTAGACATCCGGTGCTCTTTTAGATGTCCAACAATCGTAGTTTGTAACTGCACTAAAACAACAAGAGGAGCATGTGGACGTCCAAACATGATTGCACAAACAGACATTCGATCCACATTATCTGACGTGCAAACATACCCAATTTCAAAACACCCAATTCATGACTGTTTAAGAAATTTTTTTTTTAAATTAATATCACGTACGTTAAAAATTTATGCACCTTTATCTGTAGATCAATTTTGTGGGAATTAAATCTACTGTAATCCACGTCCAATACTTATCCATTATCAGACGTACGCTCAAAGAGATCCGATCTATTTAAAAATATGATGTTGTTTGTAATAGCATGTACTAAGAAAAACCCTAAAATTTCTTTATAATCAAATCACAACAAATTTATTCAACCCTTAATGCAAGGTGCTACAATAAAATTACAAATCCACATTTGTATTGATTTAGTTTTTCACAAACTCGAATTAATTGCACAATTAACATGTATAAAATCGAATTTCAGAAATTCAAATTTTATAGCATCACATGCAAATCATAAAACTGATTTCAATCTAATAAAAAACATAAGTGGCTTTGATACCACTGTTGGGTTTCCATAGGGTTTTAAAATTATAAAGTTCAACTATTTCACAGCGGAACACAAAAAGAAAACCCTAACCTAGTATCCATGCGTATTGATTAGAGTAAAACAAAACAAATAGTTTGATTTCATACCGCTAAAAGCTTAAAACTTAAAACTTGAAACTTGAAATTTGAAGTCAATTTGCATGTCGAATCTGTAGGTACCATGAAATCACAATACCCTCTACGGTATCCACACGAACGAGCACTCTTCAAAAGTATCCTTCACGCGCTAGTGTGATATAAAACATTTTTAGATGATATTGAGATTTTCACACACGACTCTTCGTGCTTCACTCTTTAGGGTTTACAGATTTTCTCTGCCGGTGTAATGTCTATAGACAAGTCGTTAACCCTAAAGAGATCTCTTTATGTGCCTTTTATACTAATATCATTCTACATGAGTAATGACATTAGTGCCCCTTAATCTAATTAGAGATAATATTTCTTAAAATATAATTCTTGCACATAATAATGTAATAATTTATTATTATTCATAATAATAATAAATTATTATTCCTACAAGATATTAAATTTAGTCCATGATCCTTTGATTTATTATTATTCTTAATAATAATAAACTATTATTCCCACAAGACATTAAATTTAGTCCATGATCCTTTTGGCTCGTTCTTTTGTGTGTGACCCTGTAGGTTCACTTAATGTTGATAGTTGACCTCAAACAATTTTAGTCAACAAAACATAAGTGGCCTCTAACAAGACATTATATTTACCCAAATTAAGTGAAGATCGGTGATCCGATTTTTATCTAATCCATAACTTATGTCATTATCTTTTTGTCACATGATATCTAGATTGAACATAAGGTATGGATAGTGTCTTCTTTATATCGTTCAATCTTATCATTTCTTGATTTCTAAGTGAACTGATAAAAACAAATGAAATTGATCACATTATCGATTCATTTGAGCATGGCCATGTATTTCTTAATCTCACTCATCGAGGGGCCTAAAGATATCTCTCTCACAAGGAGAGAGACAAATCCCATCTTAATCACTCAACTTTCTCTACATGATTTACATTATGCCCAATCTCAACCTTTATAATTATCTGGTTAAAGACAACGTTTGATTGAGTTGAAACATAATATTCCTCATGTTGGAATCCATGGTGATTTCAGGTCTAAGGATATGATGATATTTTATTTTGAGAATCACTTATGATACTAATCCATGTAGTGATCTTAAAGCGGGTCAGTCTAGTACATATTTCTCCAACATGTACCTATGAGTTTGATTTGTATCTCCATACAAATAAACATCCCATGATTATCAGTCAAACCTCATACTAGATTTAATTCATTATTGTTCGAACAATAATGAGCATTTAGAGATATTTAGAATAATTAAATTATTCATGGATTCTATTATAAAGAAAACATGCAAACAATATAATAGAAATGTCTTTGTATGACAATATCCAGTAATTGGCCTATGGCACAATCACTAACATTTACCTTATCCTACAAGGGCAAAAGGAGAGAGATGAGGAACAGCGTAAAAAGTTTTTAGAATTGTTCAAGCAGCTGCATATAAATCTACTTTTGGTTGATGCACTTTCGCAAATGCCAAAGTATGCAAAATTTTTGAATGAGCTACTTTCTAATAAGAAAAGATTGGAAGAAGTGTCCCTAATAACCCGTAGAAGGGACTGTTCTGTAGTTTTGTTGAACAAACTTCCCAAAAAAAGGAAAGATCCATGGAGTTTCCTCATTCCATGTTTGATAGGGAATCTCCCTTGTGGAATAGTTGGCTGACAGATCTACTAGGTACCCCAAAGGAATAGTTGAGGACGTTCTTATAAAGGTCCAGAACTTCATATTCCCTACTGATTTCATAATTCTCGATATAGACGAAAAGATTTATGTCTCTTTGATTTTGGGGAGACCATTCCTGGAAACTGCAAGAGCAGTTATTTTTTGTTAAAAATGGAAAGTTGGCGCTAAGAATAGGAGATGATGAAATGATGATAAAATTATCAGGAAATGCGAAGCAAGAGATAATAAATGATGATGATTGTTCAACATTAGAGTTTATGGATGATGAAATCCTTAAATCAAATCAAAATTTGGATGACAAGCTCTATTTTGGGGAAGAAAATATAGATGATGATGAGCTTATGAAGGAAGCCTTGAAGAGTGGAGTTGGAGCAGCAAATGAAGAAAAAGGGGATGAGATAAGAAAAGAACATGATAATGCTAAGCAGCTTAAACCCTCCCTTTAAGAGCCACCAGATTCAGAGCTGAAAGAATTACCCAATCATTTGGAATATGCTTTCTTGGAAGATGGTTGCAAATTACTTTTAATTATATCTTCAAAACTCAATGGGGAATAGAAGAAAAAGCTCTTGGAGATTCTGAGAAAACATAAGAAAGCTATAACATGGAAAATTGTGGATATAAGAGGTATAAGTCCTACCTTCTACGCACACAAAATTCTCATGGAAGGCACTTTCGAACCTATGGTCCAACCACAGAGGCGTTTGAACCCAAATATGAAGGAAGTGGTGAAGAAGGAAGTACTAAAACTTTTAGATGCAGGGATTATTTATCCCATTTCTGACAGTACTTGGGTAAGCCCCACACAAGTGGTACCAAAGAAGGGGGGGAATAACAATGGTTCCCAATGAACTTAATGAATTAATACCAACTCGGGCTATTATTGGTTGGCGAGTTTGTATAGACTACAGAAAATTGAATGATGCCACCAAAAAAGACCACTTCAACCCTGCCTTTTATCGATAAGATGCTTGAAAGATTAGTAGGACATGAGTACTACTGTTTCCTTGATGGGATGTCTGGATATTTCCAGATACCTATAGCATATTTCCAGATACCTATAGCTCCCGAAGACCAAGAGAAAACAACTTTTACATGCCCTTATGAAACTTCCGTATACAGAAGAATGCCCTTCTGGCTATGCAATGCTCCAGCAAAATTCCAAAGGTGCATGTTTGCTATTTTTGAAGAATATGTGGAGGACATAATGGAAGTCTTCATGGATGATTTTTCTGGGTTCGAAAAATCATTTGACAATTGTCTTAAAAATTTAGGCAAGGTCCTCTAAAGATGTAAAGATACAAATCTCGTCTTGAGTTGGGAGAAGTGCCATTTTATAGTACAAGAAGGAATTGTATTAGGACACAGAATCTCAATGAAGGGTATCGAGATGGTACAGCGAAACTTGACACTATTGTAAATTTACCACCACCCATAACAGTCAAGGGTATTAGAAACTTTCTTGGTCAAGCTTGCTTTTGCAGAAGATTCATTCGAGACTTTTCAAAAATAGCTAGACCTTTGACTAAACTTCTTGAGAAAGATTCCCCATTTATTTTTTATGAGGAATATGATGCATTGGATCATTAAGTTTTAAATTTATAATCCAATTAATTCTAGATCCACACAAGGCAGTGCACCTATCGTGTAATATAGAAATTAACTCGGATATCATACTAGGGATCTATGTGCAGCTGTGGTAATAACCCGTTAACTATTATCCAGCTGAATCAATTGTAAGATAAATACTAAACTTTCTACTAATTCTAATTAAAAGTAAGCCCAAAAACCTTGGATGAAAGATATGCACAAATTTCTCAAGATAAATTAATTCACAAACAATGCCCTTAGTTTTGATCAACCTAGCCCCCTTCATCTTAAAGATAGATTCAATTGAATGAAACTTAATCTTGAACTATCGAGTTTCTCAATTAGATTAATTACTCTCTTCAAGTTAATTAACCTCTAACCCTAATTGCAAAAGTGGGAATTTCTTCCTTCACAATTATCAAATTAGAATAGCATGAAGATTATGAACCCTGATTGATAGAAAGTTGGAAAAACCCTATTTCTAGGTGGATTGGTGGGTGTCGAATCCAACAAAATTAAATAACCTACTCTTAAAATTTTGTAAATAGTAGTGAGCAGGATCGTCTCCACAGGGACTGGGGAAAATCTATCTCTATTTAATAATCAGCAAAAAGAGAAGAAAAATTGGGGTTTTGTATAAACGATTAATTAGAAATAATTTATTTCTAAAACTACAAATACGTTTATTAATGTAAATTCAAGCAACAAGTTCTAACCAAAGAATTATCACGTTCAATTCATAGAGATGATCATTGATGCAAAGATTATCATTCTAATTCATAAATAAATTGGTTATGACTTTCAACAAGCTCTGAAATCTATCTCTCCTTAGTATTGATAATCAAGATACGATCTTTAATTATTCCCTTATTGATTAGACAACCCTAAATAAGCTCTTAAGATTTAATCTATCAATAGCATTAATAATTAGAGAGATTACCAATTCTAATCAATAGATCAAAAGCATGACTATTTAAATTAGATCATAAATCACCATAACATAAATCAATCACTTATTCTGCAACCAATCATGTTATGTATTACTTATATTGGAACAATCAAACAATTACGGATTTGATTCAAATAACAATAATCGCTTTGTCAATCAAACAAATAGGCCTAATTCGTAATGATCAATCAAAACAATTCTAACAATTCAAATAGATGAAATATGAATATTCATAAAAAATAAACTCAATAAATCAATTGGATCTCACAATCTTTGATGAATTGATCCCGTAATAATCCTGGCTAGATTGAGTAATTAGTTACTCATGATCAAGAAAAAAAAGCTAGGGTTTCTTGAGAGTAAAAGAACAAGAACAATCAATAATGAATAATGAATGAATCCTTTTCTCTCTCTCTTTCTTTATATATGTGAGATAAACATCAGATATAAAGAGTGTTTTTCGCAAAAGATGGCTGGGACATGTCGCAACAAGGCTGGCAGCTATTATTCGCGAAACAAGTGGTGCACTCTTGATGGCCGGCTCCATGGCCGGCGGCCATGATTCTCCCAGTGCCGGCCATGAATGTTGGCCGGCGGCGATTCCATGATGGCTGGCGGCTTTGGGTGTTCTGGACGAGTTTTGAACCTTGTATATCCTCCAAATGTGTTTGCTATTGCTATAGTTCATGAGAAAACTAATAGTAATGATAGCAAATCATCCCGAGTTTGGAATGAAATTGTGAGTACTTATGCATTCCATTGAAAGTGATATTGATCCATGAAGCTTGTTACAAACTCATGCCCAATTTCGCCAAACCGTTCCATTTACTTTATAAAACCTGAAACACGACATTAAACTCGATTAAGTATCAATTCTTTTGGATTTCTATAAAATTAATAATAGAATTAACATATTTTACTCAATAAAAATTGAGTATATTCCGTCTTAACAAATTCCCCCACACCTGAACCATTGCTTGTCCTCAAGCAAAACAATTAGAACCACAATTGAAATCTATCATAGAGAGTGCTAACTTTCACTTTTAAAATTCCAAGCATCTTTCTTTGATTATTCTTATGACATGCAGTTTAAGTGCCTACCGCTCTAACCAAACTGATTCCATGCAATTAAAATACTTCAATCAAAATTCAAAAGCTAATCTAAACAAAACAAACTTTAATCCATATGTTTAGCAAAAGATTCTTCTATTCAAAAGTAAATTCTCGGTTCAGTAAGGAAAAACACCCATTTGGACTTCATTGGATATTTAACAGATATATACTCCTCGCAACATAAAGTAAAAGCATATGATATCAACCATTTCCCTAGATTTTCTCCATATTCATTATAAGTCTTATTTCAATGATGCTTTAGCATTCATTTTCTTTTTTATTTATTCAAGCATATATTGAGCCTTCAGAGAGTATTCTCTGGACGGGTTTTTGCCTGCTTCTTTTCAGCTCTTTTTATTATTATTTTTTTTTTCAATGCTCATATAGTGAACTTTTGCCTTTCCTCCCTTATCGTTATAGTGAGTTCATTGAGTCGATACATCCCGGGCTCATCACCCAAGTGACCAGGTTTTAAAGGGACCCCTAAGAACTCTCTCTTACTCTAACATTCAAGTTTGGATACTCATAACTCAAATGCTCAAGTCAGTGGAGTAGTGGCTATGCTTGTTTCTTTACTTTGAATGCAATACACATAAAAGACTTTTTTTATCATGGATCACTAAGTAAAAAGTGTCATTTACCTCTTTTACTATTTGTTGAAAAACTTTTTTTAAAAAGAATTCAAGAGGAGTATATACATGCTAATTTACTCCTAGAAGTAAACCTGTTTATTTTTCACTTAAGAACTCGACCTACTCTTAAATTTCCGATTCTAAAACTAAATACAAGGTAAGTTTATTCAATAAAGATTTTGCTACTCAATTTTTAACCAAGTATTATGATCACAACAGTAGGTGAGTAAGGCATTTTAACAAGTCAATTTCCATATTTATATAGATGCTATCACAAATATTCATCACAATCTCCAGATTTCATAAATTTTTGAAAAATTTGGCCTGAAATTGCCATATAGTGCTTGAGGACAACAATCTAACAGTTCATAGTGTGGGTGCAAACATTTCAGATCAATTCAGATATCCTGTATATGCAAAATATAGTCAAATTTCAGATTTCAGCAAGCAGTAATATTCAATTCTCCTCATGTTTATTCCCTCCCCCACACCTAGTCTGAACAGTGTCCTCACTGTTCTGAATTCAGCTCAATTGCACAAAAAAAAAAATAAAGGAAAAAGGAGTAACGATTCTTCCCTGGGTTGTTGCACAATATAGGTGCAATTGCGAGTTCCTTTGGCAATTCAGATCGAGTGCTATGGATCCTGTGATCAATCGGATACAAAAACAAAGAGATAGCAAAAGCAAGGTCAAATTGTATAAACAAGTCATCATAAGTCTACCCAAAGGTTTGGGTGCTTAAACGGATATAAAATGTCGGCAAGACAAAAATCAAAGTCAGCAGAAGATAAAGCAGCTAGCAGGAACTCTAGCTATCAGCCTCAGGGTCGCTGTCCTCCTCACTGGATGTCTGGTACTGAAACTCCGAGACATCTGTGGATGTATTGCAGGCAAAAGCGGACTTCAGCATCTGGAACAGGGTGGTTCGAAACTTCTTGTTCTTTTTCCGCTCTTTCCTGTTCCGTTCTCTCTCTTTTTGTTTTCCTCTTTGAGTTCCTTGATTTCTTGTAACAACTGGTCATATGAACTCGCAGGAGGAGTAGTCCGGGTGGATGGCCTACTTACAGCCATCTCAAGGGCCTCGATCTCTTCGGCTTGATCAGTCCTGTTGGATCCCTTTGATAATCCCCATAATCTGAAAGGGGCATCAGATATCATTTTGCAAGGGATGCCCTCATCTCCCTCAGGCTCTCGGAAGATACCCATCCCTTTCAGTAGAGCTGTGATATAGCCCCCACAAAGGATGACTTTGGTCCTTGTATCCGTGCTTTGTTTATCCAAATAATTGGCGACCTCCACGCCCAAGTCAATTCTGTGGCTAGTGGTCAAGCTATAAAGATAAAACATATCAGAGTTGGTGACCTTACTGTGGCTGGTTTTCTTACCGCTGATGGTATGAGCTATAATGTGATGAAGTAATTTGTGTTCCGTAGCTGGGAAGTCAGTGGCGTGAGATTTGGACGGTTCAAATGGCTTGGTGCTTGGAGCTATAAGCTGAAGCCAGAATTTTGAAGGATCATATCAGCGGGCCAGGAGTTGGGTAATGCCATGGCAGTTTGTGGATCATCATAGAATCCTAGCAGGTATCCCACACGCTTCACATCAACCCTATGGACTTCTCCATATACCTGAAATTGCATAAAAGTGGCATGGTCCTCTTTCTCCATCGTCAGAGTTGACAGGAACTCTATGGTTATATCCCGGTAGGCTGGTTCTTGGATTGAGAAAAGTGTGAACCAAGTTCGATCCTGGACAGTTTGTGGTAGCAAATCTACCAGCCCATAAAGATCCAGTACAGTCCAGTCTAAATATTGGATATTCATGAGTTCCATACCCCTTAACTTCTTCTTTCTTGCCTTGGCAAATTCCTTATTCGAGATGAGTTCTGGTTGTGGTGCTCTAGAGGAAGATGCTTCAGCGGTCTTGGACTTCTTTTTCTGGGGTGGAAGCTTTTTTGGCGGCATCCCTACATCAAATGTTTGAGTTTAGCATAAAGGGAATGCAAAGTAGATGCAGATATAGGTTACTGTTCGGTGTGTGATAGTGTCCATTGTGAAAATAGATTAATAGAACAACTAAGAACCAGGACAGGAACAATGGATAGTTCATGGCAATTCATAATCACACACAACAATATCAATGATAACATGTGATCTCAAAGCAGGCCTTGCAATAGGTTTGCCTAAGTAATTCAGAACAAATCATCATCCATAATAACTGAAGTAACAAGGAACAATGATTTACACTGGCAATACAAACTCAAGGCTGGCAGCCTAGACTAAGCAGCTGAGTATTTGACCGTTAGAGGAGGGTTTTTCAAATTTGCAAGTCCAAACTGTCACTTTCAAGATCATGAAATAATCATGGAAATGGTGTTAACTAACAACATGGATCATAATATTGAACTCAAAGTAGTCCATAAGTGATATGTAAACTCATCAACACCATTAAACACAATGGATCCCAACCACATATGATTCAAAACATGAATTTGTACAAGCCAATGGAATCCACACGCGATCCCCTATGTTGGAACCATTCAAAAACCATGTTTGTGTCTCAAAATCAGAAAAGCCCCAATTTGACTCTACTTAGAACCCTAAAAAAAATCGCAAAGCAATTCAATACATTCAAGAATCAAATCGGTGTAAGTGGAATGGATTCGAAGACTACACAAGTAGATAAAGACTCAAGCCAAAACAACTCGTGCATGCAAGGAATCAGCAGCAAGGACGAACACGATCCATTAAAAAAAATTTGTGACAAATTAGCAGAAAAAATTTTCCAGATTTGGTCTAATTCGAAATTGACATGCAACAACTCCAGATTGTGGTCATAATTCCAAGATAAACCATAACCTATTTCTCCTCATCGCTAATCCATCAACACGACCCATGTTATCCACAATTCCATTTTCAAAGCAAAATACAGCACCATTGTCTTCATCCCATACCCATGAACAAGAAAGAAAAAGAAAATAATTGAGAGTGAGATGGACTTACTTGTTTTGAGATGATGATCCACGTGTGATGTGGAAGTGGCGCGAGAATAGTGTAATGTGGGTTTGAGAGGGAGAATAGGGAGTAGGGAGGAAAAGAAACTTACCAAATGGGTTTTTGGGAGGTGTAGAGATGTGAAAGAGCTCGTGCTGCAATTTTTATGCAGCAGCTTCATGGCCGGCTACCATGAAATCTTGGCCGGCGGCTATGTTGCTACTGGGAGTTCCGCTCGGCTTCATGGCTGGCGGCCATTGGGAGTTGGCCGGCTGCCATGCTTGGTCTGGGCATTGTCCCAGAATTATCATGGCTGGCTGCCATGAAATTTTGGCTACCAGCCGTAACTTTCATTTTTTTTTTTTATTTTTTTTTCAAAAATAAGAATACGATACATAGGTTGCCTCCTATGAAGCGCTTTCTTTAACGTCTTTTAGCTAGACGTATCCATTTCAGTTATATCGGTGGTTCTAAACTGAGTTCTTCAATATTGCATACCTAAAAACCTTCATAAAATGGTTTCAAACGATGACCATTCACTTTAAAAATTTTCCCGTTTCAGGACTTTGGATTTCAACTGCACCATGAGTAAATACGTTAGTAACAACGAAAGGTCCTACCCATCGAGATCTCAATTTACCAGGAAATAACTTTAATCTAGAATGAAAAAGTAAAACTTTTTGACCAACGGAGAATTGTTTTCTTGAAATTATCTGGTCATGAAAAGCTTTTGTTTTATCCTTGTAAATCCTAGAGTTCTCATAGGCATCGTGACGGATCTCCTCGAGCTCTTGCAATTGAAGTTTTCTCAGTTTACCTGCCTCATTATAACTCATGTTGCACTGTTTAATAGCCCAGTAGGCTCTATGCTCTAACTCAACAGGAAGGTGACAAGGCTTACCGAATACTAACCTGTATGGAGACATACCTATAGGTGTTTTGTAAGCTGTGCGATAGGCCCATAGTGCGTCATCAAGTCTCTGCTCCAGTCTTTTCTGTTTACATTGACAGTCTTTTCCAGAATGGACTTGATTTCTCGATTTGAGACTTCGCCAATCCATTCGTCTGTGGATGATATGCCGTGGAAGTACGGTGAGTGACGTTGTATTTCTTAAATAGAGCTTCCACCACTCTATTGCAAAAGTGTGTACCACATCACTAATGAGAGCCCTTGGTGTCCCGAACCTAGCAAAGATATGAGATCTAACAAAATCTACAACAACTTTAGCATCGTTAGTTCGGGTAGCTTTAGCCTCCACCCACTTCGAGACATAGTCAACAGCCAAAGGATATACACATTGCCAAAAGAAGGAGGAAAAGGACCCATAAAATCTATGCCCCATATATAAAAAATTTCACAATGGGGTAAGGGGCATTTGATCTCTATGTCCTAAATTTCCTACCTTTTGGCATCTTTCACAAGACTTACAAAATAGATATGCATCCCGAAACAATGTGGGCCAAAATAAACCACATTCTAATACCTTGTGAGCTGTTCTTTTAGGACCAAAGTGTCCTCCACATGCGTAAGTGTGACAAAATTGTAAAACAGAAGGAATCTCTCTTGAGAAATACATCTCCTAATGATTTGATCGGAGCAGTGTTTCCATAAATAGGGATCATCCCATGCATAATACTTAGCATCACTTTTGATTTTATCCTTTTGAGCTCTAGACAAATCACTTGGTAAAGTTTTGGTAACTAGATAATTAACATATCCGCATACCAAGGAATTGTCTTTTGGACAGAAAATAGATGCTCATCTGGAAAGTCATCTTGCAGTGGGACCAGTTTCACACCAGGTATTCTACTGAGGTGGTCGGCCACCACATTTTCGGTGCCTTTCCTATCTCGTATCTCCAAGTCAAACTCTTGTAGTAAAATCCATCTGATGAGCCTAGGCTTAGCTTCTTTCTTGGCAAGTAGATACTTTAAGGCTGCATGATCAGAAAAAACAATTACTTTAGTACCTAACAAATAAGAACGGAATTTTTCTAAAGCAAAAACAACAGCTAAAAGTTCTTTTTCCGTTGTTGAATAGTTGGCTTGGGCACTATCAAGTGTCTTTGAGGAGTAGCAGATGACATGTGGATCTCTTCCAACTCTTGTCCAAGGATAGCACCGATTGCATAGTTGCTCGCATCACACATGATTTCGAAAGGAAGATTCCAATCGGGTGGTTTGATAATTGGGGCAGAAGTTAACTTCTCCTTTAATTTATCAAAAGCCTCTTGCAAGCATCATCAAATTCGAACACCATATCTTTTGCAATAATTTGCACAGGGTTGAGTGATCTTGGAAAAATCCTTAATGAAGCGCCTGTAAAAACCTGCACTTCCAAGAAAAGAACGAACTTCCCGGACACTCACGGGGTAAGGTAAGGATTTAATCACTTCAATCTTGGCCTTATCAACCTCAAGGCCTTTAGAGGACACAATATGCCTAGGATTAAACCTTGATCAACCATAAAATGGCATTTTTCATAATTTAACACAAGGTTTGTTTCTATGCATCTTTTAAGTACTTTTGTAAGGTTAGCAAGACATGTATCAAATGTATCACCATATACAGTAAAGTCATCCATGAAGACTTCTATGATGTTTTCTACATAATCTGAGAATATACTAACCATACACCTGGAATGTGGCGGGAGCATTGCAAAGTCCAAACGGCATCCTCCTATAAGCAAACGTTCCAAATGGACATGTGAACGTGGTCTTCTCTTGATCTTCCGGTGCAACCGGATTTGATGAAAACCTGAAAAACCATCAAGACAACAATAATGTGAATGTCCAGCTAAACGTTCAAGCATTTGGTCAATAAAAGGAAGTGGAAAGTGATCTTTTCTAGTAGATGGCATTTAACTTCCTGTAATCAATACAAACCCTCCATCCATTCTGAATGCGAGTAGATACCAACTCACCATCCGGATTTTCAATCACAGTTAAACCAGTCTTCTTGGGCACTACTTGAATTGGACTTACCCATTTACTATCAGAAATTGGATAGATCATACCTGCATCCAGAAGTTTCAGGATCTCTTTCTTTACCACTTCCATCATAGGTGGATTTAGCCGTCTTTGTACTTCTCTTGTGGGTTTGCAATTTTCCTCCAATAGGATTTTGTGCATACAAGTGGAAGGACTCAATCCTTTGATGTCAGCAATTGTCATCATCCAATAGCTTCCTTGTATTCCCTGAACCCTCTAATCAACTTCTCTTCTTCTAAGGCACTCAATTTATTGGATATGATTACCGCAAGAGTATCTTGTTCCCCAAGAATATATACTTTAAATGTTCTGGCAGGGGTTTCAACTCTAGCTTTGGTGCCTGCACAATAGAAGGAAGGAGTTTCGGGTTAGATGAAGGTAACTCAATATAAGATACACCATACCTGAGGGGTTGCAACGACTCCAATTCATGTACGGTGTCTTCCAAATCAGAAGGAACTACTAACTTCCTTTCAATCTTCCTCAATTTCTCAATGGTGAGACTCTTTTCAAGTGCGACCTTCAACCTATTCTCATCATTCAAGTCAAACGTTTCCTGTGCTAATGGGTCAAAAACATCTATTACAAAAACAGAAGAAGTATCATTAGGGTATTTCATGGCATCATAAATATTAAATTTTATAATTTCCCCATCAAACTCCATAGTGAGTGTACCATCATGCACATCAATTTTGTTCTAGATGTTTTCAAGAATGGTCTTCCTAACAAAATTAAGGATGAGTTTGCAGAATCATCATTTTCCATATTAAGAACATAAAAATCTGCAGGAAAAACCAACCCATTCACTTGCACCAAAACATCCTCTAATACACCTTCAGGATATACATTGGACCTATCAGCAAGTTGAACAATTACACCAGTTTCTTTTAATGGTCCAACATTCAAAGATTGATAGACTGACAAAGGCATCACATTAATAGAAGCACCTAAATCACACATGGCCTTAGCAATTCCAAAATTACCTATCTTGCAAGGGATTGTAAACATACCTGGATCCTTGCATTTAGGTGGGAGTTTTCTTTGAAGTATAGCGGAAATATTTTCCCCTACACTTATCTTTTCATTCCCCTTAAGCTTCTTCTTATTAGTGCACAATTCCTTCAAAAACTTAGCATATCGAGGTACTTGCTTGATAGCATCAAGTAAGGGAATATTTACCTCAACTTTGCGAAATGTATCAAGAATTTCCTTTTCCTCCTCTATTTTCTTGGACTTTGCTAATCTTGATGGAAAAGGGGGTGCTATCGCTTTGGGTGGTACACCAAAGTTTCTCCCATTTGGTTGCCTTCATTGTGTGGTGGCTCTACTTCTTTTTCAGTCTCTTCTCTATCTCTCTTTCGAGTTGCCTTGCTTGTGGATTCCTGTAGTTCCTTGCCACTTCTCAAATTAATTGCATTAGCACTTTGTTTAGGATTTGTGACAGTTTGAGAAGGCAACTTACCTTGAGATTCAAACCTACTTACAGATGATGCGAGTTGGCTCATCTGTGTCTCCAAGTTCTGGATACTTTGCTTCGTTTCATCCTGAAATTGTTTTGTGTTAACAGCTAAAGATTTAACAATTTCCTCTAGAGACATACCTGAACTTGAGGAAGAAGGTTGTGGTGCTTGGTTCTGTGGCCTTGGTCGGTATTGTTGATAGTTATGCGATTTAGGCCCATAGCTAAGGTTAGGATGATCCCTCCATCCCGGATTATATGTATTTGAATAGGGATCATACTTCCTTTGTGGTTGTCCCGGGAAACCTCCAATTGCATTGGCTTGCTCTAAAGGTTCCTCTTGGAGTGTGGGACACATATCTGTAGGATGATTTGGAGCAGCGCAAATCCCACAAGCCTTAACCTGTTGTTGGTTTCCAAAGGCCAACTGCTGCACAAGAGAGGTTAAATCAGAAATTTGATGCTCAAGATGAGAAACGCTTACCTCATTAACCTTTCTTGTTGATGGATCGTGTCTATAGCCAAATTGCTGGGAATTTGCAGCCATAAGAGATATCAATTCCCTGGCTTGACCAGGAGTTTTATCGACTATTGCTCCTCCACTAGCGGCATCCATCATTTTCCTTTCTATGGGTATCAATCCTTCATAGAAGTATTGGATAAGAAGCTGTTCTGAAATCCCGTTGTGGGCAACAGGCACACAACTGTTTGAATCTCTCCCAATACTCGTGAAGATTCTCGGTATCCCTTTGCTTGATCCCACATATATCCCTTCTGATACTAGCAGCTCTAGTAGCAGGAAAAATTTATCCAAAAACAATTTGACCATATCTGTCCAGGTGTTGATGGAACCAGGCGGTAGGTAAAATAGCCAGTCTTTAGCCCTATCCCTCAAGGAAAATGGAAAAGCTCTCAACTTGACCTGTTCTTCGGGAACTCCTTGAGGTCTCATGCTCGAACACACAATGTGGAATTCTTTTAGATGCTTATGAGGGTCCTCATTTTCCAACCCATGGAAGGTAGGAAGCAAATGTATCAATCCAGATTTTAATTCAAAAGCTACGTTCAGTTCTGGATATTGGATACATAAGGGCTGCTGATTCACGTCTGGTGCAGCTAGTTGCCTCAAAGTTCTATCCTGATTGTCCATAACTTGTTGCTTGTTATCCTCTCCTTCGGATTCACTGGATGTATCAGCAAATTCCAGCGTTTGATGCAGTCCAGGAGATGATGAAGATGAAATTGCGTCTTTAGCACGCAGTTTTGCTTCCTTGCGCAATTCCTTGACTGTCTTCTCGATCTCTTTATCGAATTCAAGTTCACCTGTATGAGAAGAACGAGTCATAAAGAAAATAGAAACAAATTTTCGACACCAATCCCCGGCAACGGCGCCAAAATTTGGTGGGTGTCGAATCCAACAAAATTAAATAACCTACTCTTAAAATTTTGTAAATAGTAGTGAGCAGGATCGTCTCCACAGGGACTGGGGAAAATCTATCTCTATTTTAATAATCAGCAAAAGAGAAGAAAAATCGGGGGTTTTGTATAAACGATTATTTAGAAAATAATTGATTTCTAAAACTAACAAATACGTTTATTAATGTAAATTCAATAGCAACAAGTTCTAACCAAAGAATTATCACGGTTCAATTCGTAAGATGATCATTGATGCAAAGATTGTCATTCTATTCATAAATAAATTGGTTATGACTTTCAACAAGCTCTGAAAATCTATCTCTCCTTAGAGTATTGATAATCAAGATACGATCTTTAATTATTCCCTTATTGATTAGACAACCCTAAATAAGCTCTTAAGATTTAATCTATCAATAGCATTAATAATTAGAGAGACTACCAATTCTAATCAATAGATCAACGCTAGATCTATTTAAATTAGGTCATAAATCACCATAACGTAAATCAACAACCTATTCTGCAATCAATTACGTTATTGTTTACTGATATTAGAACAATCAAACAATTACGGATTTGACGTTCTAAATAACTTCAATTGCTTGTCAATCAAACAAATAGGCCTAATTCGTAATGATCAAACAAGACAAAAATTGCAATTCAATAAGATGAAATATGAATATTCATAAATAGAATAAACTCAATAAATCAATTAGATCTCACAATCTTTGACGAATCAATCCCAATAATCTTGGCTAGAGTGAGTAATTAGTTACTCATGATCAAGAAAAAAAGCTAGGGTTTCTTGAGAGTAAATAGAACAAGAACAATCAATTAATGAATAATGAATGAATCCTTTTCTCTCTCCTACTTCTTTATATATGTGAGATAAACATCAGATATAAAGAGTGTTTTTAGCATAAAAGATGGCTGGAGACATGTCGCAACAAGGCTGGCAGCTATTATTTGCGAAACAAGTGGTGCACTCTTGATGGCCGGCTCCATGGCCGGCGGCCATGATTCTCCCAGTGCCGGCCATTCTTCTAAAAGGATGGCTGGTATTGGTTCTCCTCTTATGGCTGGCAGCTTTGGGTGTTCTAGACGAATTTTGAACCTTGTATATCCTCCAAATGTGTTTGCTATTGCTATAGTTCATGAGAAAACTAATAGTAATGATAGCAAATCATCCCAAGTTTGGAATGAAATTGTGAGTACTTATGCATTCCATTGAAGGTGATATTGATCCATGAAGCTTGTTACAAACTCATGCCCAATTTCGCCAAACCGTTCCATTTACTTTATAAAACCTGAAACACGACATTAAACTCGATTAAGTATCAATTCTTTTGGATTTCTATAAAATTAATAATAGAATTAACATATTTTACTCAATAAAAATTGAGTATATTCCGTCTTAACAGCTATTTAGTAGAGAAAGTTAGAATGAAAACCGTCTAGAGTGGGTAACCTGGAGAGGGCCATTGGAGGCATCGGCTTCTTAAGAGGATGGGCAATGTTATGATCTTACATTGATTTCACAAGAAATTATGGAAGAGTAATTAAACTTGGAGTGCTCTCCCACTTGATACGATAGCCTTTTGGATTGGATTCTCCCTATAGGCTTGATACTCACTACATATCCGCATTGTACTTAGATAGATATATTTTTATATTTTTATTTTTGCCAGCTTATTGAGATCTTATCCCTTTTCAAATATTATATGAAACAAAAAAGACAAAAGTAAAGAGAAAGAGCTAATTTTGGCAAAAGCTCGTTTCTATCAGGAGAAAATAATAATTATACTCTATTTGTCTTTGTTTTTCTTTTTACATGATGTTTGTCTTTGTTTTTCTTTTTACATGATGCTCCAAAAAATCCATTTATTAATATATGCACGCCGTACGCAACTTGTATGTTACTTTATCTAGTATTATCATTTCTTAACACGAAGCCTAATCAAATCGTTATATCCTATATATCTGGCAATCATCATTATTTAACATAAGCTTGGAAATAATAAGGGAAAAAAATGATAAACAAACACTATTAGACTTCATAAACAATTAGAAAACACCCGATGGAACAAGATATATTAAGATATAATTATAACAGGAGTAAATACAATTATATGATTATTTACTATTTGCATTCAATTTCATTTACTTTTCACACCAACATTAACATCTTCATACCTCGTTAACAGAATTGCTAGACCTGCCAACAATATTTAATGCTGATGTAAATGCAAAAGTAAAACCTAAAAGCCTAAATTATCTAACCTATGCCCATTATACTAATAGGAAATTCTATGGTTTTTATACTATTCAACGTCAACTACTAAAATAGTTAATATTCTAATTACTATAATTATTTTAAGATGATTGGCTGGATGGTCTCGTCGATAAAACCATAAAAACTCCATCAAACCATTTATTATTATTTTTATTTTATTAACCATGTAATGGAAGACCGTGTGACTAAATACCAAGATGTGGTACACAATCCGAGAGTTATATATAATTGGTAGAGCAAAATTTAGATTTATTTGGGCAATCCCAGATGATAATGAACTTGAGAAGCTAACCCATCTAACCCGTCCTATAGATTTGTCAAATTTTTAGATAATCATCTCTGATCTAAAAATTTGACAATATGAACAACGTTTTCTGCATGATTTTGTTGGTCCTTGGCCCCTTGCTTGGCTTCGGAATCATATGTTGTGATGAAGTGTCACTAACGCTGTACAAGAAAGATTGCATTCGATCTCTCTCTCTTTCTCTCTATATTCCTACCTATTCTCACTACTACAAAACGTCCAGCCATATTAATTTATTCACAATTCACGTGTGTCATGTAATTTATAGAATGGGGATGGTCCCAAGCCGAAATTTTTCCTTAAGCAATCAATGTGAGTTTTATTAGTATTTGTCTACCTTCCAATTTCTTCTCGGCGTTACAACTGCCCAAAAGTGTCAATATCCTAGCTTTTGGATCCTTACGCGTGCATTGGCCTAACCTAACTTTTTAAGCAATAGATTCTTGCCGCTCCCATATTTCTGCCACATAAAGAGGTAAAACTTTTACAATCAAGAAAAAGTGCATGTTCAAAACAAAGATATTTAATAAAACACAACTTGCAAACTATGTAATACACAATCTTAAGAACCACCAACTCCCTAGCCTATCATTTAATTATTTAATTGATCTTAAAAAATAATATAAAATTTATTTTAACGATTTGGTTATGGTTGGATATAGATCTAAATCCTTTAATAACTTACGCGATTGATTCCCAATAGATTATGTGACTGTAGAATTTTACTAAACCTTCATAAGTTAATGAATTCTTTTTTTTTTTTTTTTTTTGGGCCGAAATAAGTTGGTGAGTTGATGAGTTAAATTCCTTACGAGCTAATTAAATTCAGCTCGATATTTGAAAAGTTAAAGGCAAGCTGCTCGAGTAGTTTATTAAATCCCTATCTATGTTCATTTGTTTAGCTTAACTAGCTAAGAGCCTAATTAAGCTCGAGTTGAATTTAAATATTAATCAAACATAAGCTAACTTGATATTAATATTATTTTAATTTAAAAAAGTTATTCTTTAGATAATCCCAGATTAAACAAACTAAATCAAGTTGAGCACATTTTGATTTTGAGTTGGATTCGAGTCAAGGCCCGTGTCGTCAAAGGTCATCTTTGAATGAGCCGGGTCCTTTGCGCCAGCCACCATCCACCTGTGCCTTGTTGGATGGATAGGAATTAGGAACACAACCACTTTGGACAAGAAACGCCTACTAATGTATTTTGTCCCTAATTGAGTCTTTGCTCTTTCTTATGGAAGAGGACAACGGGAATAGGCTGTGGCTTGTCCCGTTTTGTCCAAAGTTTAACATGAGAATATGCATGTGCCAAAAGTGATTCATCCAAAATGGGCCAGCATGAAGATTCTAGGTTGTTTCATTAGAAAAAAAAGGTTTCTTCTTATATACTTTTTTTTTAATCCACAATGAGGAAATTAAATAATCGATGCTCAACATCTGAAACAAAAATCAAAGACCCTCGTACTAAGGATTTCAGGACTATTATTTTTGTATCATATCAGCCTTTCTTCTTTGTTTTTGCATAAACCGACGTGTTTTATAATCATTCATTCTAATTATTCAAGCTGGAGGCAAGATGCACATTAAAGCGTGTAGGAAACAATTTCAGCATGAAAAACAGATGTACTGATAGAGATGTTTGATGGCTGCAGCTAAGCAGATACCATCCACATGACGCAGAAAGATTAAAATATCAAGCAATATCTCACTTTCAGAGGTCTTCATCATGTACATTTCATCATCTAACCAAGAATGATCAGGCAAATTATTTATCTGAAAAGCTCAACATAACAGTACTTAATAAGCAGATCAGGTGGCTATTCATTTACATAAATATGCATAATGGCTGCAATACTTAATAGACATAAATTGTTTGAAAAGGAGATACAAATCCATCATTTTGGAATTACTGGCAATATTTTGTAATCAATTAACAATTTAATGGTCCCTTGTAACATATTGACATTTCACTTCCCCATGTTAAAGGAGGGAAGAGCTCAATTGCTTTTGGAACAAATGAATAAAGAATCGACTAACCATCTCAATGGCCCTATATTTCCAATCATATCTAGACCCAAGCATATGATACCACCAGGGACCTAAATACTATTAATTAAACAAACCATAAGCCCCAAGAAGCAACAATCTTGCAGGAAACAAGCATATTACTAACAAATGCATGTGCTGTGAAGCAACGAGTCTGCTAAACCGTTTTAGAGATTCTCTACCAGTTTGTAAGATGCCAGAGAACACGAACTGATCCTGTCCCAAGTTATTTGATGTCAAGGGTCTGCTCAAGAGTATGCCAGCATTAATGCCTTGTGGTACCACAAGGGGCCACCAAAATTTACGACGGCGTTCTCTCTTGGCCTTCCTTGTGCGGTTGAGATCTTGGCGGATTACAGCCCTTACAGAATTTAAGTAAGAATTCATGTCATGGTCTCTTTGAATGGTTCCCCCAGAACCATAAGCAGAGCGATCACTCAGGATTTCAAGGGGGTGAGGTGAATTCATGAAAACCTTCTGTGCAGCTCGGAGCTGCTTCTCTGCATCAGCAACATCTTCGAGTTCACAGCTTAGAACATATAAGCCACTACCCGAAGGGAGGAGATGGTGGTGTGGAGAGAATTTTTCATCTGGCTGTAGTATCAAAAACTCTCCCATGGGTGCAAATAAGAGATTCTGTAAATGGAAATGCGGATAAGTTATAATGCTTTACAAAAGATGCTAAACTGTGCATTATAAAATCTAGTGACTGCAACTTACCTGGTTATTTAGGCAAGGGTGATTCCTGAACTTCCCATTAACTGCCTTGAGAATCTCTGTGACATGATTGGGATAATGGCAAGAGAATGCTCGGGGTACAATATCTCTGTGCATTGTGATGGACTGAACATGATTTTTGGGCAATCCAAGCTTACGCAGAATTCTATCACCACCACACATTACAGATGGGGCACCAAATGTTATAACAGGAAGTAAGGAAGAAGGTGGTGCTTCTCCACGTATCAATAGCATCAAATTTATAAGTAATGACAAGCTTCCACCAAGAGAATGCCCAGTAAACCGTAAGGCTGCTTTGTTTCCATGAGATTTTATATGGGCACGGACTTCAGGCAACATCTGCTCAAATATTCCTTTTGCAGCTTCATATATGCCTCTGTGCACGTGCACATCAAGCCCCTAGATAAAAAAAAGATTCAAGATAAGTTGTTGAAGACAAACAATCTGCGGTTATGTAATTGTTCTATTTGTCCCAAGATTAAATATAAATAGTGTGTTAAAAAAGGAAAATAATATATCAAAACCTCACCTCAAATTGAATTGGCTCAAACAGTAGATTTGCTTGCCATGATGCAAGTGATTCCGATCCCTACATAGAAGAGTAGAAAAGTAATCAACATCATAGCTCATTCCATAGAATGGATGGAAAAATTACGGAATGGCATGGTTGAGCTATGTTTCCAACATGCCAATTACATAACGTACCTGAATGACAAAGAACCTAGTATGGCTCTCATGGTCATCACATATGAACCATTCACAAGGAGATGAACTAACAGACTTCAGATCATCTGCAACAGCTTGCTTCACTTCCTCCTTTGCAGCAACTACTGCTGTCACAGAGTCAGTGGTTGCCATGAGAGAAGCCATATCTGAATTCATGATGTCAACATTGTCACTTGGCTGATTGCCTCCTTCAGATGGATCAGTACTGGCAGAAGCCTTTGATGAATTGGATGGAATGATGCTTGTTGCATGGGAGTGGAGATAAGAAGCAGCAGAAGCTGCTATTTGATAAACAGTAGATGCACTTAGCCTGTACCCTTCACCCTTTTGCTCGGGACCCTTATCTGTTTCTTTTGAGACTTTTTCTCCCTCTTCAACCTCCATTGACACCTCCTCTTTTTCAACTTTCGTCCTTGACTCTCTCTTCTCCATGGAGGAGGTTACATACCGCAAACTACGATATTTAAAGATGGTCGAAGGCTGAAGAACAGAATTTATAAATATCAGATTAAATGTTTGTCTGAGAACACTATTGAACAACATTCTTTGTTTTAACAAGAGTCAATAACAGATCTCTCTATCTCTCAGCCTCTCTCTTCCCCACAGACAACATTGCTGAAATAAATATATTGCAAAATGACCAATCATTGACACAAAATAGAGCTAATTTCAAATTCAATCATGAACAAGAATATTCTTGGTGCAGGTTAAACCTATTGCAAAATCTAATTCAACAACACTCACTGACTAATCAAGATACCCAAATGAAGTTAACTATATAATGATTTCATGCATATATTTGCCACCTGCAATACCTTTTGAGAACTATGGACTCTGATCTAACAATAAAAGAAATTGTATTCCAATCATTGGAATAAATGCTTGATTATATCTAGACCTAATGAAAACATACAAAGATGTTTCTAATCAAACGATTCAATGAGTAATAAAATTTACAATGGATTAAGAGTCCACCTAATGAACACTAACACATATCTTTCTGATCAAACAATCAGACGTTGACAATCGATCTCAACAATCAGAATGGACAATGACACACATCTTACCGATCAGGCAACCAACTATCAATGGCCACTAACGCATCTACATTAGCCAAACTCGAACTCAAATTCAAACACTACCACTTCATGCTATACATCACCTCCTTCAAAAACATATCTTTTTCCTCTTGACAATTGCCAACATTATATCTTTTCATTGAATCAATTCTAACAATTCTTAAATATACAAAAAAAAAAAAAAAAAAAAAAAGACAAAAACAGAATTTGAAGTGCATTGAATGGAAATAAAAAGGGATGATGATAATACCTTTAATTCAGAAACAGAATATGCAAGATTCCCAAGGTAAGACATTTGAGCATAGAGCCTAGCTTGAGGCAAAGATATTTTCTTTAACAATTTCGAAAACGAGTCTCTATCAAACTCGACCTTTTTTCCATCATCAATTACACTACATTCATCACATTTGTCATCACCATGACAACCAGCACAAACACCACCATCATCACTTGCTTCTTCTTCTTCTTCTTCATCATCACCACTTTCTTTCAAATTCTGGCTACATTTCACATCCTCCCCACCCCCATCCATCCCATCTTCAACAACAACCTTAAAATCCTCATCCTCCTTCCACAGAGACCTAACATGCAAGATTTTCAATACCCAATTTCCACCCTGCACTTCTGAATCATTATCATTACTATTACTTCTTCCTCCTCCAGTCTCCACCGAAACTCCCTCGTCCAAAGCAATCCCTTTATACTTGTTAGTATTATTATTATAATTATTATACTTATGGCTATCTCTATTAACACCTCTCCCAAACCACAACGACCTCAAGGGTATCTAAAAGAAAACCTTGTAGAAGAAGAGGACGAAGAGGAAGTTTTATCAGAAGACCGACTCAAAGCACTAATCTGGGTCTGGTTCATCCAGGTCTCAAGCGACCCGGAAACAGAGATCGACGGTGGAATCGAATGAATTCCCGTTTTCAAACATAAACCATCCATAATCTTTTTCCTTGTGATTTTTCACCTTTTCCCTTTCTCCTGTGTTCTATTCAAATTCAATAAAGCTTATCAAACATATATATATATAAAAGGAGGAAATATACAGAGGACAATTCCCGATCTTAAGCGTAACGTGTAGACACAATCTTTGAATTCGAACAGATTCGTATTGTGTTTAATTCTTGGTGTTTGGTGTTTTGCGTGAATCGTGAGAATGGGAAATTCAAGAATTTTTAAAGCAGAAGAGAGAGAGATGAATATTCAATAATAACAACGTTGTAATGTAACACAAGAAAAGAAAATGTTTGTGTTCTGGCAAGAACCAGAAGGAGAAGGGCGATGCAGTTTCACAGATTTAAGAAACCAGACAGATCACCCAACCTCTTACCCTTTTTATACCCGATGTTTTCTAAACTCCACACACAACTTCCGATATTCCTATGACGTCATGGCTTTCCATCTTTTTATTTAACTGACTGCGTAAATACTAAATTCTTTTATGCTAATTTTGGCAAAAGGTGAATTTTAGGGATGCAATTGATACTAAAAAGGATGGTTATGATTCGATCCTATTTTATTTTATCTATGCTATCAAAATTTAAGCCACATCATTATATCAATTCTGTTTGATTTGGTTCAAGATTTAATTAGTATATATTTTGTTATATCTAAAACTTATTTATCAAGATATCAAAAATTTTATGAGGGGAATATTTTTTGTTTTCGATTTTTAATTATGTTATGGTTAACCATATTTTTAGTTGCTTTATAAAAAGTTAAATCCTTTTGTTCCATAATTACATTAAAAAATTACTAATTAACAAGTTAAATATGACAATTACATTTAAAAATTGTAAAATTATAAGTTAAATAACTATAAAATCAACAAAAAATTAGAGATGTAATTTTAATACAACATTATATAAATTAAAACTTTATAGTCTTCTCATTTTTTTTTTCAAATTAGAACAAACAACAATATAATAATAATGGCAAAAAAATAATAATATAATAATTAAAATATAAATGTTTAAATTATTGGTTTTTTTTATGGTTAATGGTTAACCGTTAGTTTCTCATGATTATAATCGAAACTGAAACTGGAAAAAAACAAAAACTATGATCCTAAATCAAAATTGATGGATTGGTTAGTCATATATTTAATTTTTCAGATTGATTTTTGGTGTTGATTCGATTTTTCTATTTTATCTGTTTTTTTGTCTACTCCCAGGACCGATCTTGTTACATCATTGAACGGTCTAAATCTATTATGATTATGATTGAAACTATTACATATTTTTATATTAATTTTTTAATAATTAATTTAATTATATTATTAGTGATGATAAGATATCATGATGAGACTGATGAATTTCTTCTAGAGGTTGAAAAATTATCAAACCATTTAATAACGTGGCTATGTAGCTGCCCTATCTCTATGCACCAAATACCTAAGTAGGACATGTTAGGTAGTATCTTCTATATAGGATGAACAAACTAACCCCAAATTATGTATATTTAAAGTTTTAATGCAAACGGGAAGGATTAAATTAGGTTTTATGAATAAGAGGAAATAGTGTATTATTCCTATCCTATTGTCCATTTGGCAAAGGATTATTTATTAACTCAAAAGAAGAACTCCTTCAAACATTAATAGTTTCTTTTTTTTTTTTTGTTTTAATTTTTTCATTTTAAATATATGTTTGTTTGGGTTATTTAATTTTTATCTATATTCGATCTAATCTATTTAAAAATAAAAAAATATATTTAATTTTTTATAAATAATTTATTTAAAAATAATAAAAATAATATGCATAAATAACGGGAGGAAGAAGAGTAAAAGGGCCTCAATCACACGACATATAAAAGTCGGCAACCACTCGGATACGATGCCGTTGAAGGGACACATAAATAGTCAATTCTCCGTATCCCGGTCACATGGGAAACGATGACAATGGACAGCAAGAGGCGGATGGATCGGGTTTGCGAAATCGGATCACGACTCATCCGTTTTTTTCGGTTTGTCTAGTAAAGTGCGTGTTCGTGTGGACCCACCTGGCTCACTAAGTTTTAAAAATTTTTCTGGACAGTGATAACGTTGCCACGTCACCAGTTGCAATTGAAGATCAACTAAAAACTCCGGTGACGTGTCCTTTGAATCAACGGTTTCTATATCTCTATCCGCTTTGCCTTACGGATGTTATAAGCCATCCCTACGTGTATACATGCATGTATGTGATAAATATAAATCTTTTTTTTATACATAATCGAATAAAAAATCAAATATGATCAATCCATTCACACACGCATTTACATAAATAGATAAGTCTTATCTAGTCTTAAATCATATGTTACGTATGATTTTTTTAATTTTATGTAAATCACATCTCTTATTATCTCTTATTAAGACATACATATAATTATTATTTATGTGATTTGTATTGATCTAATTTTACTATATAGAATATTGCACTTGTTCTAATAATATTAAGCGATTGGTGAATTTGGTAGTTATTTATTCATGTTAAAAAATGTATGATATTCTTGTCTCCCAATCAAATTTGAAAAGACAGGAATTATGCACGTGAAGTTGTGGTGATTTAGTGGATTCTAATTGGCAGGAGGTATTGGCAAAGGTAATGGGTTGACGTAGAGGGAATGTGTTGAATAAGAAGTTATATTTAAGTTGAAGATGGTTTGTATGGTATAGAAGAATCTTTTCTTTCCTTTATCTTATTTTAATGATAGTAAGGTAAAAACCAGATAGAAGCAAGCAAGTGTAATTCATATACCATTATACTTTCAC
>JAMXBD010004058.1:0-86821 GCA_024138025.1 Combretum micranthum | reverse complement strand
ATTTTGACACTTGGAAAGTGGTTCTTAAATATGGGTCTTGCCAAAATACGAATTTCACAACATTTGTTCAAGTTTAAATCCAAGATCTACACATAATATGAACATAGATCTAAATGAAACCAATGAAAATAAACTTTAAACTCATAGATCTAAACTTTACTTATAAAAATCATTCATTTATGTTGTCTATATCCTAAGCCCTTCATTTTAAATGAAAAATACACATTTTGAAGTTGAAAAACCACATTTCTAAATATGGTTCCATTTTCATCCGAATTTTCAAAAATCATTTTGCTTGAAAATAAAATAGATCTTGAGTTTCCTACAACTTTCCTACCATCATCATGTTATAGCATGTTGTTCATGAACATAAACAAAGGTCTAATGCATTTATGAACTCAAAACACTAGATCTAGTCTTTTAAACTAGTTTTAAATGGATAAATCACTAAGATGAATATGTGGATGATAGATCTATGTATAAATCATAAGAAATAACCAATATAACAACTTAAATAACAAGATCTATCGCATAAACAAAATCAAAGCTACAAAAATTTAGATCTACAAACTATATCAACTTTAAACAAGAAATAATTGAAATACAAGATAATAAAAGTAGAGAAAAGGAGTGTTTCATTTTTGGCATCATCATCCTAAGCTTTTAAGCTTGGAAGGTCATTTGATGCATGAAACTTCATTACACTTTACCTATATCACCTATGGAGGCTTTGAGATGAATATTTGCTTAGAAATCTTCAAGAAATATGGGTGGAAGCTAATGGAAGATGTGGGGGCGGCTTGGTTCTTGAAGGAACAAGAACAAGAAGAAGAAAAGAGAGGAAATAGAGAGAGAAAAGGTTAAAGAATGAAAGAGGGAAAGCGACTAAATAAGGAGTGAGAGAAAATGAGTATTTTAATTGTAAGAAAAGAAGAAAAAAAATAAAACAAGGTAGCCAATATGTGTGTTGTGTGCTGCATGTGAAAATGGGGGAGGAAAGGAGGGGAAAATTGTTGAATTTGACTTGAATTTGAATTGTGTAACATGTGTAATGTACTTTCTTAAGAAGGAGTAGAAAATAATTAATTAGTCAAAATATGAATAAATAAAGGACAATAGCAGCCATAAGAGGGTCAAAAATCTGCCATCAATTGTGGCATAATGTGTAGAAAGATTGAAGTGAAAAGGAAGTGATATGTGTAAGGTGTGTCTTGAAGGTATGTGTTGTAAAGGTACTTTTTTAATAAAATAAAACAAAAAAAAATAAAATTAGAAAATTTATTAAATATTTGTAGCAGATTCTTCATAATTAAAAATTAAATAATTATTTGAATTATTTTAGTATTTTAACAATTATGTTACCGGTATGATCAAAATACGCGAATATGGGCTATATATAATATTTTTATAACCCGAAAAATTCTAAAAAATTATTTTATGAAAATAACAATATTTTTAAAATATTTTTTAATTATTAAATTAATTTATTTTATTTTTAGTATCGGGTCTTAAACAGAATATGATCCTGTAAAGACTCGAAACGAACTAAATTTTAGAAAAACAAAATTTTCTATAACATACAAAATATTTATCTAAAAACATAAGGCTTTATAAGAATAATAAAATTTTGTAATGAAATAAAAATGAATAGTGCAAAGACTAATCAATTACCGGTAATAATGGAAATACGATAAAAAGGTTATAACTGTGACTTTTATAACCCGAAAAATTATATAACTGATATATTTAGAAATCTCATGAAATTACGAGTCTAATAGTACTATTGGTATATTTTTGATATCTCGAGTCCCGGGACATGCTTTTCGAAGTCTGTATCCGAATGGGTTCGAAATAGGTCAAAAACTTACCAATCTGATATTTTTAAACAAACTCATATTACTATGAGCTATTCTACATATTTAGCTACGCCTCGGCCTCTAGGGTTAAGGGGCACTAAGTTGTCGGACTTAGGCTATTGCATTCCGGTTAGGGTTTCCGGGTGGTTTTCCGGTTTAGATCTTTGCCAATTTGGAAACTGATATTTTATGTTTATACAACGTATTTAATTTGAGAAATTTATTTTACATTTTATTTTTGTAAGTATTTAATATCTTTTAACATTTTTGGAATTCTTGAATTAGGTTTCATTTCCGAAAGTTAATCATTATTTACTTTTTAATAATTTGATTTTGGGGTTCTATATTACCCATTTTTATAAGTCGGGGTTACGTATAGAGTTTGTCGTACGTAGTGGTTTTGGAATTGAAGTATGTTGAGTTCTTATTTTATTTTTAAGGATTCTTATTTTTCTCAAGCTTTGAAAATTTCTGGATTCGCTTGTGTTTTTATACTAGTTGAAATTCGGTTTTAATTTGGAGTGATTTTTAGGGTTTATTTTCGAAGTTCATCTTGAAATTATTTATTGAAATATTTCGGGCTTACAGTCCCCCTCACTCTCTCATTTTGTTTTATTTTTCCTTTATTTAAATCACACAAAAATTCACTCATCATTTCCTATAAATACCCCCCTCTCTTTCATTTCTTTCACACAATTACTACCCACAAATTTACTACCAAAACTCTCCAAAAATTTCCTCTCAACACTCTCTCAAAATAATCTCAAACCACCTTCTACATACACAAAACCCATTCCCACATAAGATTTCAAAAACCCTCTTTAGGCAAACTTTTCTTTAACAAGTTCTTTCTCCTATGTTATGTAACATTACATGACCATGGTGTGAGTTTCCAAAAAAACTAAATGTTATGGAAGCTACACTATGCTCATGTATTGTTCTTGTTCATGGATCTTTGTTTATTTATTTATGTTGTTACTTCACTTTGTTCATATTATTATTGTCATTTCTAACTAAGTATTATTATGTATCTATATGTATACATATATATATATATTCTTAGAGCATATAAGCTCACTTGCAATTTATTATTTTCATGCAAAGTAATTTATTTATTTATTCCATTGCAATTTATTTATTTCTTGTTGTTTTAAGACTAGTCTCTAGTCTTATACTTGTTTTCATCAAGTCAAAACAATTTTTATTTCTTTCTTTTGGGACTAATTTACTTCTTAGTCCCGGGAGTCTTGAAAAAGCTAAGACTCCCAATACTTGACTTTATTTATGCTTTATGTTATTTTTGCTTGTTATTGTAATCATGCCCTTTAAGATTGTTGTCCAAACCTTTAAAGCTTCCATAATACTTTGACAAAAAGGAGATTTTATTACCTAAGAATGGTTTTATATGAAATATAAATTCTATGGTTTAACAAAGTAAAGTTATTCTTTTCCAAGTTTTAAGAAGAACTCACTACAATTTTAGAAATTACTTTTGTTTTGAAAAAGCTTTTTTACATTGCTTTGTTTTCTTAAAGGAAGATGACTTTAGTATTAAAATATTTTCATAAAGACATAATATAAGGAAACCCCTTAAAATGAAAATGAGAGTTTTCAAAATCAAGATTTTTCAAATAAATAGTCAAAGAAAACAAATAGAAAAGTACGCTAATGTTGAGAATTTAGGAAAGAAGAAATTTATTTTATCAAAAAGTCATTTAGGAAAAATAGTAAGATTAACATAAAAGTAATTCTTTGAAAAACAAATAATCAAAATATTCATTTCAAGGATTTAGAAAATAGAATCTTTGTAAACTATGGTTTTCTACACTCTTAACTTATATTGTTTTACTCAAGAAATTTGGTTGGACAACAAACACTTGAGCATGGATAAAATATGAGCTAGATATCTATAAAAAGGAAGTTTTTCAACTATATAGATAACTAAGTAATTATCAAAGCAATTTTTAAATGATTTAATGTTTGAAACAAATTGCTTTTGGGTTGGGAAATTTCATGGTGAATCTGATCACCACTATGTTGGAGCTTAAATGATCTAGTCTGATGAAAATAGTTTTAGAAATGGATAGATCTTTTTGAGTAGGTAGAAATCAGTATATTATATTCACAATTCCGAGTTAAAATGACCAAGTTATGACCATTTTAAATTGGAATCATCGTTTATACGAACTTTGACGTTCTTATGATATTGTTTTGTCAAAATTCAAGAAAGTCATCAAGAAATACTCATTTGGTATTTTCCTTGACTTGGTGATTCCGAGGAAGGATATCCATATCCCGAGGATTTTTTCGACTAAGTGGATCATGTGAACGACTCATCCGTTTAGAGAAGTATCAACATGGCATCGTGAGTTTATTTCCTTAAAGCACCTTACTTGATTATGCTTGTAGTTTAGTCACACTAGAATTAAGAAAAGACAAATTGATATGTATGCGAAAAATTTGTTGAAAGGATCCTAAGAATATCGAGGCCGGAATTGATTAAATGTTTGTTTTAGTATAGCACTTGATTTATATGAAATTCTATGATCACCTTAAATTTGATAATAATGATGCTATAATATCATAAATAAATTGATTCATGCATACCACGAAGTGAGTCACATTGCATTGGGTTATTATCCTTTGGTGAGAAGGATGGTAGCTCAGGTCGAAAGCAACACTTGGCAGTTATGATTGAGAGCGATTACTTGGCGATAGAGAATCAAATGCTTAGCAAACAGTCCAGAAGCATGGCTCAAATCAAGTAGACTTAATATGCTTGGCAGTATCATTCGAAAGCATAATTTTAACTAAAACTAGGTTACATATCACCAAACCCCGAATGGAGGGCGTAAATCCATTCAACATATAGTTTCCGAAAAACTATATGCCTTGTTTGCCCACGTGTATGTTGCATTTCATTTGTCTACTTAAATAACTTGTTTGAATTTCATTACACAAGAAGTTTATTTATGGAAATATTTCTCACTAAACCTATTAGCTTATACCCCTATAGATATCTTTTGTAGTTTACCTATTTGTGGTTGAGGCCACGTGGACCCTGTAGCCAGGTATTTTCTTTTTTAGTTGAGGAATTTCTAGATGAAGTTTAGTGTTAGATAAGATGTATACTCCATAGAAATATTCTTGTAGCAAATTATAGTTATTTGTGGCTAAGGAATGCCCCTAAGATTTGTAAGACTATTGCTATGAACAAATGAATATTATGAATCCACTTTTCTTAATTTGATATTATATCTTTTTAAGCTCCATAATTCCATGTATGGTCCTCTAACTTTATGAGAGCACGCTTTACACTTAATATCGAAGCTACTGGGAATGACTAAAATTGTCATACTTAAACTTTAATATTGAGTGTGGTGGACTGCTACGTTTAGGGTACCCCTTAGGGTGTGATACCCTAATTTAGTTTTGAGACCATAAATCCTAATCGATAAGCAGGCATTAGATATAAGGAAACTCACATTTAAAATTTATGTATTTAGAAAGATAATGATTGAGCTCAAAATAAATTCATGCATACTCCATGGTCATGGTTTGCATAGAAATAAAGGCTTTTAAGTTGAAATTATATTTTGGCTAAATAGAACTTAGAGTTATTGATTACATAATTAAATTAAGAATATATTCACATGTTGGCATGCTCAATCAGCTAGAATCAAGTTGTAATATTAGACCACATAAACATAGAATTAAATTAGCAAGAAAAATCAATTAAGAACTTAAATGGAAGAAATCTACATGTTTAAGTTTCTACATGACCTCCTACCCAAGTCATGAAAACTTTTTGACCTTAAATGAAAATCATATTTAAAATTTGATAAATAATATAGAATTAAAATTACTTTGATTAAAGATAGTTATTTATGTAATTGAATTGATAAACTAATTATATCCAAATATATATTTCAATAAAAACTTAGGAAATCTTCTCTTTAGGGTATTTCTATCTTACACTAAGTGAATGACATGTTTACTATAGAGTATTAAGAATACAAACCAAGAATATATCAAACCTTAGAATTATAAGTTTTAACCATATGCAAAGATCAAGCATGTCATGAGCTATTTAAAACAAAACCTAAACTATATTGAGTAATGAAAGCATGTATAAAATTCAAGAAGTTAAAATAACCACTTAATCACATCATAAACATCTACGCATTACTTCAGAAGTTTCGACCATAGAGTAATATGAACTTGTACCATACCCAATTTAAGTAGTTTAACTTATAAATAATATGTATTCTTGCATAGAAATAAAATTAGAATGAAGAGACAAAGTTTTGAAAACCCTGAAGACCAAAATGCTATCGGCCCTATATCTTTCTAAGGAGGAATTCATGCTTGAATTAATAATTGAACCATACTTGGTTCAATAAAGTTGATCATATGGATAAATTTAGTAACATGATCATAATCATGTATAGATGTCATGGCTTACAAAGGAAAACAAGGATTCCTAAGACAAACTCATCCAAATTCAATATTATATGAAGTAACTTGATGATTTAGCTTAAAAATCAAATCATTAAACTCAAATATCACTATAGTGTAGATTTCAACATATATGGAAAATAAGAATTGTTAAGCATAGATTATTGTAAACTATAGGAAGCATTCCCTAACATATTAAAGATAAGAGCTTAACTTAAAGATCAAGAAAAGCAAAATGAAAATAAATTATAATATAGATTTCGGCTAAGCATCGGTCAAGGGACTTAAAATGAGTTTAATCACTAAAACTTAATGATCAATACATAAAACAAAACAATAAACTTGAAATGAGGATTAAAAATAAAGAACAAGAATAATAGACATCACATAGTTCAAAAAGCTTTCCAACACCGATTCATATGCTAAAATCAGAGCTAAAATAAGTACAATAGACCTAAATCAAGATTATACTATTAAAATTGGTATTTAGAATCATTTATGGCACTTTTCCTAAGAAAAGTGAATTTATACAAATTTTATAACTCAACCGAAAAAACTTAACACTTGTAAGATTTAAAACCCTTATTCAAATATATAAAATAGATCAAGAATAGTAAAATTTAACTTTAAGACATAAAAGGTACAACTGGGATTATTATGCAGATAATAGTATAGTAATGAGTACCTGTTATCTTATTTTATAGGAGAAACATATCAGTTATGGGACTTTCCAATAGATTATTCCGACAATTTAGCAAGGACAACAGGTGATAACTTTGACCTTATCACATTGATTGTGCTTACAAGTTTAATGCATATGAAATAACATATCAAACTACTATGTATATGGGGATGGGAATAATGTATGTGGTATGATGTTTGATTGAATGCCACACTATGTTATTTGAAGTGATAATCAAATTGGATGATATATAATGTTTGAAACATGTTGATGCTTGTCTGGTCACCTAATAAACTGACATAATACTATACGGTCTTTAAATGAAATGGTCATGCATTGCATAAATTGCATTATTGCATAAAGGCATGATAGCCCACTACGTGTTAGTGTTTCATTTCTGTATTAACGCTTGGTTTTTCTAGATGTAAATTTCCTAGTTCTACACAAGGTTTTCTTTGTTCCGTGTGGTTCCATGAGAATTAACTAGCAAAATGAAGGAATGTCGTCCGTGGTATCGACATGAAATGACTAACACTTAGTGGAGTTTCTTTGTTCCAAGTATATGAGTAAAATGTTTCTCTCTTGGTTCTCTGATTCTCTTGGGCAGGTAGGTCATGACGCAGAGCTCCTCGACTTGGTTCCTTTAACCCTGATGAGAGGGCGTAAATCTCTGTCTCGTTTAGATTTCAAGTTATCCAAGCTTGTACTTGTGCATATGATTGATTGTTACATTGCATACCCTTGCTAATTAAACTTGTTTGTCATTGCTTGATGTGTGGTCTAGTCAGGTTATCTCATTAAGCTGTGGTTTCGCTCACCCCCTAACAGTGTTTATGCAGGACTAATACTCGTTAGGAAAGGGCTAGGAATGTGTGAAGAGAGTTCCTCTATCAGACTCATTGAAGTTAGAAAGATAGATCACTGTGAACTTAGAATACAGTTTAGATAAACAGTATAAACATTTGAGACTTTCTATTTTATAGGTTGAAACCCAATTTTTATTATTTGGTAGGGGATACCGATCTCTGCGATCTTGATGAGATATGGAAAATCGGATTCTATAGTAATGTTTCAATAATAGTATTATACGTATTTGTATAATCAACGTTTGAGAAGTTAATAAATAAATAGAGCCTTGTAATCTCTGGCTTGCAAGACAGTTTTTATATTGCATGTGCACACGTGGTATAACAACTTCAGAATAATCCTACTAGGCCCCTAGTAAGGTCGTGATAATCTCCTTGCATTTTTTTTTTTTTGTAATCATTGGCACAAATTTTGTACAAATACGGTGCAATTTACACAAAACTATGGCTAAGTATTCTTTGACAAATACAAGCCGACTTCTTCTCCAATGGTCACACACATTTACCTTTGAAAATTCAATAATTCACACTCATAAGCCAATGAAATTAAGCCAAATGGATCAACTAAATAATATAAACAAAAACACATACAAACAACTTACAATTCGGTGGAAGAAAATCCCATGGTAGCTACCTCTCTTCTTCCTCTTTTCTCTATATATATAGTTCTTTAATAACAAAGAAACAAAGCTCTTGGTTTGCAGCCAACAAACCCAAAAATTAGTAGCCAAATAACAACAAAACACACCATTTTCGTTCTAAATAAATTTCAAAACAAACAATAAACTTAAACCTAAACTAAGACTCCATTAAAGCAACCTTAAAATCTTGGAAAGAAGAAGACGATAAGAGAAATTTGTTTTAAGTAGTTTAAAATGATTAAACATGGTCTTAAACTATGTTTCTATACATCTAGGATCGAAACAAGCTTTGGGAGAAGAATAAATATCACCAAACTCATCCAAACAAGGTAAGATGATTAAAAACCCTAGTTACACCTTTGTATGGATCAAACAAGGATTTAAACTACATATTGATGTGTTATGAGTTAATATAGGTGTATATAACATGTAGAAACACTTACGAAGACTTTAGAAATGATTTTAACGTTAAAATGGAAGAAAATCAGATCAAACCAACAAAGAAGATGATGAATAGTAGACTTCTAGAAGAGCACGGGTGGAAACACGGGTCGTGTACCTCTCCGCTTTAATTCTGGGTTTGAAACCAGCCGTGTACCTAGCCATTTACCACTCGGAAATCCAAAAAATATATATAAAAAAGAAATTAAATAATAATAAACAAAATTTATTCCAAATATTATATTATTATTATTATTATTATTATTATTATTATTATTATTATTATTATTATTATTATTTATTATTATTATTATTTGTTGTGTTATAATTATTAAACTCATTATTGGTATGATTATTTGTAAAGACCCGACCTACTAATCCTATGATTAAGTAAGTCAAGTTCCCAACCACGTATAATATTTTCATATCATACGTAAGGTTGTCCTAAATCTAACAATTTATGTGTATTGTTTATTTAAAACCACTACAACATGATACAAGACTTTTTACAAATGGATTACTCACCTGAGTAATCTATTCATATAGAACATTTAAGGAAATAATTTACAACTTGGTGTCAAGCCCATGACATGACAAAACTTACATAAGGTTTAACAAAATAGGAAAATTAGACTTTAAGTCGTTATATACAAACAAAGCTTAACTAACAAGCATCTATTCAGAATACAAAATACATATTTAAACCAAACAACTTGTTCAAAAACTTTCTTCCTTGCTATCTTGCACTCGGTTCCTAGTCGCCCCACTCATCCATAAATTTTTCCCAATCCGACCCATAGCCCATATCATCATAATCATCATCACCTGAAAAATAGCAACAGTGAGCCAAAGGCCCGGCACACAGCAACAACAAAAAGCGTAGTGACAATCATACCTAAACTAATGCAATACAACACTAATGTTTCATTTATCTTTCTTTAGTATTCATTGATCAAATCATCATTGGAGTATTCAAACTCCGGGACAAGCCATGGGATTCTGGGGATCCTGAGTAACGCTCACGACGCTCAGGGGGTTGATATAGATAGCCCGAATATCCATATCTCCTAGATAACGTTACACTGAAAAGAATAATCTCATATAGGTTATATAGCCGTTGCTCAACTTCACTTAACTCAATCCATAATATAAATTAATTCACATGCTCCTATAAACATTGAATTAAATTATACTACTTCTTTTCAAGAATAAGTAAATGTTGCTCAGTTACTACATTTCCTATCGATTATCCGCCGAGCCTAGTCATTGCATCATGACTATTGGCCTAAGCGCCTATACTAACATATCATTGCATCATGATAAGTTACCACTCCTCGGACCGGATTCAACGGTGAAGAACACAAGTAATTCAAGCAATACTTAAGTCATTTAGAACTCATATCAAATTTAAGTATGCCTATCCTAACAAGCATACAAGCAAGTTACTGCGTACCTGTACTAGCTCGAGAATCAATGAAAAATAACCGAAAGGGATCACTCACTGTAAAAAGAAGTAATTACAAACTCACACTTAGTTCAAGTATATATATTCGTCAAATCTCAAGTATAATCATCCAAAGAAATTCAAATAAATCATTACAACATCATCACATAGCATTAGATATCATAATTATCATACAATACTCAACAAATACTTAAATGATCATTTATCAAGCTTGGAGAACCTTTAACAACAACAATAAGTTTTAAACTTTGTTTAGAAAGGGTATCAGTTGAAAGAACTAAAATTTAAGCATTGTTACTTTTAAAATTTGTGAAAACTTAAAACATGAAAGTTGTAGATCTCTTTTTAAGCTTTCCAACGCAATTTGAATCACCTCAATCGAAGGTGGATGAAAAAGTTATGACTAATTTACAAAATAGCGTCGCAATAGGAAAAATATCCAAGAGCGAAACGCCCTAGCAAATGGGGCCGTTTGGGAGACCGTTTGCACTCAGGGAAAATGAAATTTTGATCCGCGAGCACAACACCCTTGCAAACGGGGCCGTTTGGGAGATCGTTTGCACTCAAGGAAAATGAAATTTTGATCGCGAGCGCAACACCCTTGCAAACGGGCCGTTTGGGACCGTTTGCTAAACACCCTTGCAAATGGGGCCGTTTGCACCAGCGTTTGACAGTTTTATGAATTTTTTTCAAACTTTAACACTTTTAACTTAAAAAAAAAAAAAACAAAACTTTTCTCAACTCCTAACATGTCCTAAACCTTATACAAACTTCATATAACACTTCTTATACATTTAACAACATAAAACAAGAGTGATCTCCACTCCTCAACATCAAACAAGTTCAAACACTACTCCACAAGAATCAAACACTTCTTCATCAACTTTCACAACCCTAGCACACTTCAAACAATTCTAATACTTATCATACTTCAACACTTCAATTCCAAACCACATGAGAGCCTTCTACAACCTATCTACAACAACTCAAGCATTCTAAAGCTTTCCTAACAACTCTAGAACATTCCAACAAGAATTTAGCATACCAACTACTTATATATACCACACATGCATTTCATGGATTAAGAGGGAAATAAAGCATCTCAAACATCAAATAAACTTACCTCAATGTATATATAAGGCTTGGGGAAGGATTTTTGGTGTGTTGAGTCCAAGAAAACTTGATTTGGGTCTTGAAAATTTTTGGCCTTCTTGAGTTACGAATTTTCTTTTTCTTTGTTCTGTTTTGGATGGTCTAATGGTGCAATTAGACTTTGATGTCTATCTTAATGTTGTTGACTTTTGAGGAGGCAGATTTGGAGAAGGCTTGGGCCTTATTTGGGCTTTGATTTAAACTTAAGTTTGGGCTTGAGAGGCTAAAAAAAAAAAAATCTGCTAAGTGTAGTATCTAATTTAGGCCTAAAACAAGTTTAAATCCAACACATATAATTCATTACAATAACAATTAACACTAACATGATAATTTCTAACATGAATAAACTAGATATATTTACCATAGCTTATTATCTAATCACATATGTTATAACACACCCAACATTACAAACACACTAATCCACTCAAACACATATAATTATCAATTTAGCATGCATTAATATATATTAAAAAATTATGGCTATTTCACTCTTCCCTCCTTCAAGAAGTTTCGTCCCCGAAACTTACCTCAATCATGATTCAAATAACTCGGGATACTTCTGTCTGATCATATTCTCAACTTCCAAACTGCTTCGTGCTCGGATTGGTTACTCCATTGAACCTTTACCATAGGGATTATCTTGTTCCTTAACACTTTATCCATTCTCCCCAAAATCTTAATAGGCTTTTCCTCTATGGTCAGATCAGGTCGAATTTCTGGCTGATTTGTATCAATAACAGTATCTGGATCTGATATACACTTCCTCAACTGTGAAACATGGAATACATTGTGTACATCCGATAAATTTGGTGGCAATGCTAACCGGTATGCTAATGGTCCAATTCTTTCCAAGATTTCAAAAGGACCTATGTATCTCGGATTCAATTTTCCTCTAACACCGAATGATTATTCCTTTGGTTGGAGAGACTCTAAGAAAAACATGATCTCCAACTTCAAATTCCAACGGTCTTCTTCTCTTATCAGCATAACTTTTGTATCGGTCTTGTGCAACTTTTAATCTTTGTTTAATGAGTTGAATCTTGTCTATTGCCTGTTGAATCAATTCTGGACCAATTAGAGCTTTCTCTCCTACTTCATCCCAGTGGAGAGGTGATCGACATTTTCTTCCATATAGTGCTTCATACGGAGCCATTTGTATTGCCGACTGATAACTGTTATTGTAAGCAAATTCGACTAGAGGCAAGTAATCATCCCAATTTCTTCGAAATCCAAGGCACAAGCTCTAAGCATATCTTCTAAAATCTGTATTGTCCTCTGGATTGCCCGTCAGTCTGAGGATGAAAAGCCGTACTAAACTGAAGTTTCGTACCAAGTGCTTCATGTAAACTCTTCCAAAAGCGACTCACAAAGCGAGTATCCCTGTCTGATGTAATCGATACGGAATACCATGGAGTCTCACTATCTCTCGGATATAAATCCATGCCATTTTCTCCAATGAACACCCGACTCTCAATGGTATAAAATGTGAGGATTTGGTCAATCTATCCACAATAACCCATATAACTTCATATTTGGTGACGTCCTGGGTAAAGCTGATATGAAATCCATGGTGATATCTTCCCATTTCCATTCGGGTACATGTAGAGGTTGAAGTTCTCCTCCGGGTCTTTGGTGTTCAATCTTTATTTGTTGACAAGTCAAACACTTGGAGACATATTGAGCAATATCTCTCTTCAAACCTTCCCACCAGTAATTTTTCTTCAAATCTTTATACATCTTGGTGGTTCCCGGTGAATCGAATATGTAGACGAATGAGCTTCTTTCATGATTTGTTTCCTCAAATCATAAATCTCTGGCACATAAATCCTGTCTCTAAATCTGATAACACCTTCATTGTCTACTCTCATATCCTTCTTCTTTCCTTCAATATATCACTTCTTAAACTTTGGCTTTCGGTCTTCTTGTTGTCCTTGCTTAATTTGTTCCAATATGGTAGGTTGTAGAGTTAAACTTGCCAACATAATCTCAACTTTTTCCATAGTAACTTCAACATTCAATTTTGGAGATCGTCTTGCAACTCTCTTTGATTTGTAACCATGGTAACCATATTCATTTGCTTTTTCCTACTCAATGCATCGCCACACTATTTGCTTTTCCCGGATGATAAAGAATTTCAAGATCATAATCCTTTATTAGCTCAAGCCATCTTCTTTGGCGCATGTTCAATTCTTTTTGAGTAAAGATATACTTTAAGCTTTTGTGGTCGGTGAAGATCTTGCACTTTTCACCAAATAAGTGATGTCTCCAAAGCTTCAATGCTAGAATCACTGCAGCAAGCTCCAAGTCATGGACTGGATATTTCTCTCGTGGGGTTTCAATTGTCTTGAAGCGTAAGCTATTACTCGGTTATCTTGCATCAAGACACATCCTAGTCCCTGTATAGATGCATCACTATAAACAACAAACTCCTTTCCACTAACTGGAAGTGCTAAGACTGGTGCAGACACTAATCTCTCTTTCAACTCTTGGAAACTCTTCTCACAATCTTCATTCCAAACAAACTTCACGTGTTTTCTAGTCAACTTCGTCAATGAAGAAGCAATCTTTGAAAATCCTTGAACAAATCTTCGATAGTAGCTTGCTAAACCCAGAAAACTACGTACCTCAGTAACATTCGTAGGTTGTGGCCAATCCAAAATAGCTCTAATCTTTTCTGAATCCACCGATATCCCTTCCTTTGTAATGATGTGACCAAGGAATGCCACTTCTTTCAACCAGAACTTGCATTTGCTGAATTTGGCATAAAGCTTCCTTTCCCTTAGTCTTTGTAGAACTAGCCTCAAGTGTTGTTCATGCTCCTCTACACTTCTTGAGTATACCAGTATATCATCAATAAAAACAATGACAAACCGGTCCAGATAATCTTTAAATACTCTGTTCATTAAATCCATAAATGCAGCAGGGGCATTTGTCAAACCAAAAGACATAACCAAGAACTCAAAATGTCCATATCGTTCTGAAAGCCGTCTTGGGATATCTTGTTGTTTAATCTTGAGTTGATGGTATCCAGATCTTAAATCTATCTTAGAGAACACTGCAGCATCTCTCAACTGGTCAAATAAATCATCAATTCGGGAAGTGGATATTTGTTCTTAATTGTCACCTGGTTTAGCTCTCTATAATCAATACACATTCTTAAGCTTCCATCTTTCTTTTTCACAAATAATACTGGAGCACCCCAAGGAGAAATACTCGGGCGAATAAATCCCAATGTCTGCAACTCTTCTAACTGGCTTTTCAATTCTCTCAATTCTGTAGGAGCCATTCGATATGGAGCTTTAGATATCGGTGATGTCCCTGGTATCAATTCAATTCCAAACTCAATTTCCCTATCAGGTGGTAACCCTGGTAATTCTTCAGGAAAAACATCAACAAACTCTTTCACCACTGGCACCATATCCACTTTAATCTCTTCACTACCCTTCTCCCATAACTCCATAGTATACATATAAGCTGGTCTTTTCCCCTCCAAGACATGCTTACTTTTCCATTCTCTAAATCAAAACTCACTTCTGCCCTTCATACAATCTATACTAGCTTTATAAGATTTAACCAATTCATTCCTAAGATAGCATCAAAATCAGTTAAAGGCAAAACCAACATATCAATTGGCATGTTTACATTAGAAATCACTACATCAACATTTCTACAAACACATGGTTCTTTAGTTTGCACCCCAAGAGTAGTATTAATACTCATTATTCTATCAAGCAACACTTCAGAATACAAACCACACTCATTCACAAAGTTTTCAGCCAAGCACGCATGAGTAGCACCCGTATCTATCAATGCATATGCAGTATGATTTGCAATCTTTATGGTACCTGCTAATGTATCCACTGGAGGAGCTTTCTCATACTGTTGTAGGCAAACACTCTAGCAGCAGTCGTTCCTTTTCCAACATTAGGACCATCATTCTTAGGCTTCTCCTTACAATTCATCACATGATGTCCTCTCTGTTTGCAATAAGCACAAAATATAGGCTTCAATTTTGGATTTTTGCAATCAGAAGCTCGATGACCTACATCCCCACACGCAAAACATGCTCAGGAACCCATTTACACTGAGCTAAATCATGGGGTCCAAAACATCTAGTACACCTCTTATCAAAAGGAGTAGAAGACATAGAAGTCTTCACAAATTGTCCCGAACTAGGCTTCTTTCCCATATATGGTCTTTTACCCTTATCAACATTATCATACCTTGGGTAAGGAGTATGATGTGGTTGATCTCTTGCCCAGAAAAGTAGCTCTTCTGTCCCTTTGAACCCTATTATCATCTGATATTTGCTCTAACAGTCTTGCCTTAACCACAGATTCTGATAATGTCATCAGTTGAAATTTCTTGACTTCACTTTAATTCCATATTTAATCCATCTTGAAACTTTTGGACTTTCATTCTTTCATCATTGTAGTTTGCTCCTGCAAACCTTAGCAACCTGCAAAACTCCGCATAATACTCGTCTACAGTTTTACTTCCTTGTCTCAAACTTAACCATTTAGAAATCATCTGTTCCCTCACAGTTGATGGAATATACTTCAAGAAGAAAGCATCTTTGAATGTATTCCAAGGAATCGGTCTTGCAAAGCCTTCACTGTTCATCATCCACCAATTATATGCATCCTGCTTCATAACAAATACAGCTAAGTCAACCTTCCTATCATCAGGTACTTGGCAAGCAGCAAAAGCTTTCTCAAGTTCTATGATCCATCCTTCAGCTTTAGTCGGATCCATGATAGTGCCATCAAACTCAGGTACTAGCTTAACAAAGTCATGCAGCTTCACTTGATCATATCGGTCTTCCACTCGTACATTAGGTTCTTGCCTCACATTTGGTGGATTATATTGTTGCATGAATTGTTGTTGTTGTTGATACATCATTTGTTGATACTGTTGAACCATTGCAAACATATCCCGAACAAATTGAACATAGTACTTGTATCTCCTGCTGGCATCTGAGGCATAGGAGGATATGGAGGCATCGGAGGAGGCATTTGAGGTGGCATTTGTGGTTGTTGGGGATCTTGAGTAGTAGAGGCCGAAGCCGGTGATGGAGTCGAAGTAGCAGCTGGAGTAGTAGATGATGTAGATGCTGGAACAGTAGACTGAGGAGGAGGTGGCATATTCTCCCTATCTGAAGTCTGTCTGGTAATTCTCCTTGACCTATCCATCTTTAAACAACATACAATATACACATGACATATGATAATTAATGCAATGTCATTAACCTTAAATTTAATTAATAATAATAATAAAACAACATTCAAGCAGAACACACCATTCAAGCAAATCCTAACTCAAACCATGCAAATCTCACCGCATCTAAGGTCAAGTCTTCCTATGTTAAACAAACAATTTACATAAACATGCTCTGATACCATTTGTAAAGACCCGACCTACTAATCCTATGATTAAGTAAGTCAAGTCCCCAACCACGTATAATATTTTCATATCATACGTAAGGTTGTCCTAAATCTAACAATTTATGTGAATTGTTTGTTTAAAACCACTAACATGATACAAGACTTTTTACAAAAGGATTACTCACTGAGTAATCTATTCATATAGAACATTTAAGGAAATAATTTACAACTTGTGTCAAGCCATGACACGACAAAACTTACATAAGTTTTACAAAATAGGAAAATTAGACTTTAAGTCTTTATATACAAACAAGGCTTAACTAACAAGCCTCTATTCAAATACAAAATACATATTTAAACCAAACAACTTGTTCAAAAACTTTCTTCCTTGCTATCTTGCACTCGTTCCTAGTCGCCCCACTCATCCATAAATTTTTCCCAATCCGACCCATAGCCCATATCATCATAACAGTCATCATCACCTGAAAAATAGCAACAGTGAGCCAAAGGCCCAGTACACAGCAACAACACAAAAGCGTAGTGACAATCATACCTAACTAATGCAATGCAACACTAATGTTTCATTTATCTTTCTTTAGTATTCATTGATCAAATCATCATTGGAGTATTCAAACTCCGGGACAAGCCATGGGATTCTGGGATCCTGAGTAACGCTCACGACGCTCAGGGGGTTGATATAGATAGCCCGAATATCTATATCTCCTAGATAACGTTACACTGAAAAGAATAATCTCATATAGGTTATATCGTTGCTCAACTTCACTTAACTCAATCCATAATATAAATTAATTCACATGCTCCCATAAACATTGAATTAAATTATACTACTTCTTTTCAAGAATAAGTAAATGTTGCTCAGTTACTACATTTCCTATCGATTATCCGCCGAGCCTAGTCATTGCATCATGACTATTGGCCTAAGCGCCTACACTAACATATCATTGCATCATGATAAGTTACCGCTCCTCGGACCGGATTCAACGGTGAAAACACAAGCAATTCAAGCAATACTTAAGTCATTTAGAACTTATATCAAATTTAAGTATGCCTATCCTAACAACATACAAGCAAGTTACTGCGTACCTGTACTAGCTCGAGAATCAATGGAATAACCGAAAGGGATCACTCACTGTAAAAAAAGTAATTACAAACTCACACTTAGTTCAAGTATATATATTCATCAAATCTCAAGTATAATCATCCAAAGAAATTCAAATAAATCATTACAACATCATCACATAGCATTTAGATTTCATATATTATCATACAATACTCAACAAATACTTAAATGATCATTTATCAAGCTTGGGAGAACCTTTAACAACCAACAATAAGTTTTAAACTTTGTTTAGAAAGGGTATTAGTTGAAAGAACTAAAATTTAAGCATTGTTACTTTTAAAATTTGTGAAAACTTAACATGAAAGTTTTAGATCTCTTTTTAAGCTTTCCAATGCAATTTGAATCACCTCAATTGGAGGTGGATGAAAAAGTTATGACTAATCTACAAAACAGCATTGCAACAGGGAAAAACATCCGAGAGCGAAACGCCCTAGCAAACGGGGCCATTTGGGAGACCGTTTGCACTCAAGGAAAATGAAATTTTGATCCGCGAGCGCAACACCCCTGCAAACGCGGCCGTTTGGGAGACCATTTGCACTCAAGGAAAATGAAATTTTGATCCGCGAGCGCAACACCCTTGCAAACGGGGCCGTTTGGGAGGCCGTTTGCTGCAAACACCCTTGCAAATGGGGCCGTTTGCACTAGCGTTTGACAGTTTTATGAATTTTTTTCAAACTTTAACACTTTTAACTTAAAAAAAAAAAAAAAACAACTTTTCTCAACTCCTAACTTGTCCTAAACCTTATACAAACTTCATATAACACTTCTTATACATTTAACAACATAAAACAAGAGTGATCTCCACTCCTCAACATCAAACAAGTTCAAACACTACTCCATATGTAAAGACCCGACCAGCTAATCCTTAAGACTTAGCAAGTTAAGTCCCCAACCACATATAATACTTTCGTATTATATGGAAGGTTGTCTTAATCTACAGTTATGTGAATTGTTTGTTTAAAACTACTAAAACTTGTTATAAAAGCTTTTACAAAAGGATTACTCACTTGAGTAAATCATTTACATAAAATAGTTTAAGGAAATATTTACATTCTTGTGTCCAGCATAGGACACAACAAAATATACATAAGTCTTACAAAATGAAGACAATAGACTTTAAGTCTTTTAATACAACCCAGGCTTAACTAACAAGCCTCTATTCCAAAATACAAAATACAAAATACATTTGTTAGACGAACACATGAAATAAAACTTTCTTCAAACACTTCTCGCCACAAGGTCCTACTCAACCCACTGTCCATAAACTTCTCCCAATCTGACCCGAATCCCATATCATCATAACAATATCATCAACACTTGAAAATAGCAAAAGTGAGCCAGAGGCCCAGTACACGCAACACAAACAAAAGCGAAGCCATACACACCTATACTAATGCAATGCAAAAACAATTGCTTCATTTATCTTTCTTTAATATTTCTTAAACAAATCAACACTGGAGTATTCAAACTCCGGGACAAGCTGAGGATATCTGGGGGTCCTGAGTAATGCTCACAACGTCAGGGGGTTGATATAGGTAGCCCGAATACCTATATCTCCTAGATAACGTTACATTGCAAATAATAATCTCATCTAGGTTATATAGCCGTTACTCAGCTTCACTTAACTCAATCCATATAAAGCAATTCACATGCTCCCATAAACATTGAATTAGATTATATTATTTCCTCTCAAGAGTAAGTAAATGTTGCTCAGTTATACATTCCTATCGATTATCCACCGAGCCTAGTCATTGCATCATGACTATTGGCCTAAGCGTCTACACTAACCTATCATTGCATCATGATAAGTTACCGCTCCTCGGACCGGATTTAACGGTGAAAACACAAGCAATTCAAGCAATACTTAAGTCATTTAAAACTTATATCAAAGTTAGGTATGCCTATCCTAACAAGTATACAAGCAAGTTACTGCGTACCTGTATTAGCTTGGGAATTAATGGGAGTAACCGAAAGGGAATCAATCACTGTAACAAAAATAATTGCAAACTCACACTTAGTTCAAGTATATATGTTCATCAAAGCTCTAGTATAATCATCCAAAGTAATTCAAATAAATCATTATAACATCATCACATAGCATTTAGATATCATATATTATCATACAATACTCAACAAATACTTAAATGACCATTTATCAAGCTTTGGACAACTTTTAGCAAACAACAATAAGTTTTAAACTTTGTTGGAAAGTGTATCAGCTGGAAAGAATTGAAATTTAAGCACTGATACTTTTGTAATTTGTAAAATTTTAAAACATGAAAGTTGTATATCTCTTTTTAAGCTTTCCAACGCAACTTGAATCACCTCAAACGAAGGTCAGATGAAAAAGTTATGGCCAAATTACAAACAGGCTGCGAAATAGGGAAACCAACGCCGGACGTCAACGTCGGCGGCGTAAATTGAAAATTTGCCAGCATTAAGGGTCGACGATTCTGGTCCCCGAATGCATCTTCAACACCGGCAAATTTCCAACGTACACCGGCAGCGTAGGATTCAACACCGCCAGCGTACTTTGCGGCGTACACTCTGTAACAAGTTGCGAAAATTCCTTTAAACTCCTCTGTTTTTTCAAGTTAATTTTACACTTCCAAATTTCTCTTAAACTCATTTCAAGTTTCCCAATGCTTGTTATATGTTCATTACATTATTCAAACAACATAAACTCCAACTCAAATCATAAAATCTCCACCACAAATCATCATACACAAATCATACTTCAAACCCAAATCACTACACCCAACACTTAGTCATCAACCATATGCTTTCTCAACACTTCTAATCTCTTATACTACATATACAACTAACTCCTATAACAACAAAACACTTCTCATACAACCAACAAAGCATATAAGTCCTCAAACACAAATTTAAGCTTAAAATCTATTGCTAAAAAAAAACAATGAACTTGCACATTTTGAAGACATGAAACACATACTTACCAATAGAACTTTAGACCTTGGTTTTGTGATCCTCTAGCATGCTTTTGATGGTGAAAAATATAGAAAATGAAAGGCCTATCTATATAGATCCATGGGAGAGCTTTGGAGAAGAAGAAATGGGGTTTGAAGGTTTTGGAGGCATGTTTTGGTGGTCTGAAATTTGTGCACGAATTTTGCAATAATGAAGTTGATATTATCTACTTGTTTGACTTTTAAGGCATTTATAATTAAGGCAATTAATGACTTAACCTTTTGTTACTTAATGACATTGTCTTAAGGCCTTAATGAGTGTTTAATAGCTTTATTTTTGCCTAAAAAATTTGCTACATAAGGACTTAGTTACATGCATTCCTCCACTTAATTCAACACATTCAAATCATAAATTACACATATGAATACAATTAAAATTTTATGAACTAAATATTTAATAAATTCTAGAATATTTCAATATTTTAACATAATAATAAAACACATAATTCATCATGAAAAAAAAAAATCATATTCAATACATATCAAAAGTATGTATAAATTTATTAACACACATGTAGAATATAAATTGAGAATTTCATGGTTATTTCACAATAAGAATCAAACACTTTTTCATCAACTTTCACCAACCCTAGCACACTTCAAACAATTCTAATACTTATCATACTTCAACACTTCAATCCCAAATCACATGAGAGCCTTCTACAACCTATCTACAACAACTCAAGCATTCTAAAGCTTTCCTAAGAACTCTAGAACATTCCAACAAGAATTTAGCATACCAACTACTTATATCATACCACACATGCACATTTCATGGATTAAGAGGGAAATAAAGCATCTTAAACATCAAATAAACTTACCTCAATGTATATATAAAGCTTGGGGAAGGATTTTTGGTGTGTTGAGTCCAAGAAAACTTGATTTGGGGCTTGAAAATTTTTGGCCTTCTTGAGTTACGAATTTTCTTTTTCTTTGTTCTGTTTTGGATGGTCTAATGGTGCAATTAGACTTTGATGTCTATCTTAATGTTGTTGACTTTTGAGGAGGCAGATTTGGAGAAGGCTTGGGCCTTATTTGGGCTTTGATTTAAACTTAAGTTTAGGCTTGAGAGGCTAAAAAAAAAAATCTGCTAAGTGTAGTATCTAATTTAGGCCTAAAACAAGTTTAAATCCAACACATATAATTCATTACAATAACAATTAACACTAACATGATAATTTCTAACATGAATAAACTAGATATATTTATCATAGCTTATTATCTAATCACATATGTTATAACACACCTAACATTACAAACACACTAATCCACTCAAACACGTATAATTATCAATTTAGCATGCATTAATATATATTAAAAAATTATGGCTATTTCATTATTACTAATCTTATTATTTTATTATGATTATCATTATTATTAAAATTAGTAGGGTTATAATAATTAATACTATTAATAAGATTAATATGCTAATTAAGACTATTGCTAATATTATATTTATTATCTTATTGTTGCAACTATTATGATCATTATTAGTATAATTAATAATATAATTATTACTAACACTACTAATGTTATTATTGGTGTTATTAAGATTATTATTAATAATATAAACATTTTATAGATATTATGATAACTACTAATATTATTATTAATAAGAATACTATAATTGTTATTATCAATATAATTATTATGATTAGTGTGAATATTATTATTATTACTATTATAATTATCATTATGAATATTATTATGATTATACTATAATGACCACCATATTATTGTTATTAATATTATTAATTATTATTTTTGTTATCAGTATTACTATTATTATAATTATTACTATTATGATCATTAAGATTAATATTACTATAGATATTAGTATTATTATTATTATTATTATTATTATTATTATTATTATTATTGTTGTTGTTGTTGTTGTTGTTGTTGTTGTTGTTGTTGTTGTTAAATAATGTCAAAATTAACATTATGATTATTACCATTATTTTTATTATCGATAATGATATTATTTTTATTGTTATTAATATTACTAATATTATTATCACTATTATTTATATTATTGTACTTTATAAATGAAGATAAGGTATAGTAATTGTAAAATACATATTTTATACATAATAATGGAAATTTAAATAAGCTAAATTTTTTAGTTGTATGATACCTATACATAACAAGAAAATTATATAAAGTATATGAAAAGAAACATGACGACACTAAACAATAGCAAATAAATACGAGTTACTATAAGAGGTCAGATAAGGAACAATATAAGATAGAGATAATAATAACTATAAAAATATAGCTTAATAAATATGAATTTTTCAAATACCCAGTAGATATATATATAAATACCTAACAAGAACAAGACAAGCAAAATGAAAATAATAGACCTAGTTAAAAAATTATACAATTATAGTTAGTACCTATAATTTTAGGAAGACTTCCCTTACAGAAAATGTGTTTAAACAGATTTTCTAACAATGACAAAAAGGAGTAGCCTATATAAAATTCGAAACTCCTACCTTAAAAAATAAAGCAAATTTAAAATAGTAAAACTTAAATTAGGTTATAAAAAGTAAAACCAAAAGCTTTATAGATAATAGTAAATAATAAAATCTTTTATCTTATTTCATAGGAAAGATAGATAAGTTCTTGTAATTCCAGTAGTTTATTATGACAAATTAGCAGAGACAACAGGTGAGTAACTTTACTTTATCACATTATTTATGCTTGTAGTGTAGCTACAGTTATAAATATATATTCAATTGATATGCATGAGGGATTGGGTATATTGCATGATGTTTGGTGTATGCTGATTGCCAAATTATCCTATTATAAGTGATAAGTTTATTGTATAATGATTGCTACATGAAGCATGTTGATATTGTTTATGAATTGTATGATCACCTTAAACTTACTAAAAACCACTAGTGCCATAAATGAAAATGGACATGCATTGCATTATATGCACATATTGCATCTAAAAAGGAGGATGATCCTGCTCATATTAGAATTTCGGTTCTCTCGTGATGCGTTTGGTTTTTCAAGATGACATTTTCCTAGTTCTTCCAGGAGCACCTTTGTTCTGTTCTGTTCCACGGGAACTAAGTGGTATCGATGGAACACCGTTCGTGATATCAACATGAAATGGCTAATACTTAATGGTGTTTCTTTGTTCCGAGGACAAGAGTGAAACGTTTTAAAGTAATTTGTGATACCCATTCTTCCTTGGTTCTCTGATTCTCCTAAGCACGGTACATCGCTCTTCATGGCTTCCTTCGAACCCCGATGGGATGGCATAAATCTACATTCTGTTTGGATTCCGAATCCCCAAACTTGTACTTGCACATATGATTGATTATTGCATGGCATACGCTTAATAATTAAATTTGTTTGATATTTTTTGATGTGTAGTCTGGTTAGGTTATCTCAATGAGCCCGTAGTTCACTCACCCCCCAACAGTTTTTGTGTAGGAATAACCCTAGCTAGATTGGGCTAGGAAAGTATGAAGAGTGCTTTCCACTAGGCTTTACTAGAATTAGAAATGTAGGTTATGATAAACTTAGCATACAAAATTTGATAGTTTGTATAAACAAGTAAATGTTGTAATTTTATTAGTTGTTACCCAATTTTAATTATTTGGTTGGGGATATTGATTCTTTATGGTCTTAGTAGAAGTGAAAAGTCGGATTTCATAGTTGAAATCCAATAATATAATATATCATTTATATGATAGATATTGATAAATAGATAAAATCTTGTATACTCTAACTTACAAGACGGTTCTTATATTACGGGTGCATACGTGGTATGATAGGTATGCAAGAACAAAACATGAACATATTTTTGCTTCTACAACTCATATGAGTTTTTAAGAAACAACACCATAGTCATGCTAAGTTATATAATATGGGAAAATAGATGGTTGAAAGCTTTACTTAAGAGTGTTTTGTTGAAGTATGAAGAGAAGGATTTTATATGTAGAGAAGGATTTTGTAGAGAATAGTTATATGGGTAGTGATATGTAGTAAATAGTTCATATGTAGAGAAGGATTTTGTAGAGAAAGATTTTGGAAGAATTTGGTTGTAGAGAGTTTTGGTAGAGAGGAATTGTGGAGAAATTTTGAGAGAGTTTTGGTATGTAAAATGAGTGTGTGAAAGAAGTGGAGGGATTGGGGTATTTATAGTTGAAGATGGAGGGAAATTGAATGTAATAAAATAAATTGAAAAAAATAACAGAGATGAGGAAAGAGGGAGTGGTGCCGGTGTAAACCCCCGAATATTTAATAATCATAGAAGTTTAAGCATAAAAAATTAAATCCCGAAAATCGACTCAAGATAAAGACCAAATTCTAGACCGAGTCAAAACATTGGAAACGAAACCCTAAAAATCGAACCAAGTTAAAACTTAATTCCAAATAAGAACAAAAATAAGTTTTCTCAATCTTGAGAAAATGAGAACCCTTGAAACGAAATATAAAGTCCAATTACCGATATAATCAACGTCCGTACGTCGATTAAATAATCTAGCCAATTCCTAAAACGCGAATCGAAACGATAGATCTAAGTACCGCTTAACAACGAGATGATAAAATCCTAAATCCTTCAGTAAAATTTTAGAATCACAAAATCCAAATTCTCACCAAAAGTCAAACTGAGTCAACTCATAACCCTAGACTCGGTTAAACGATTCCGAGAACTAAAAACTATTAAATAATCACAAATAAAATAAAATAAAACATAAATTTCGAAACGGTCAAAACTCAAAAGAATTATACGATATTACGAATATCTCGACAGAATCGGAAATCAAAACGGAACCCTAAAAGTCAACAAGCCTACAACGAACCCTAGTGTTTAAGATCCGGCAATCCCGCGTTTTCAAACCCTAGAAAACGAAATTAAGTTAATGGCCTAGAATAGTTCGTAATAACGTAGGGTAACATAAAAATATCAGATTCGCGAATTTCGAGTGACCTTCGGACCCAAACGGGACCGGTTCTCGAAAAGCGTGTCCCGGAGCTCGAATATTAAAAATATTCCGTTTATACCAATAGACTCGTAAAAATATAAGGATTCCCGAAATATCAGTTTTAGAATTTTTCGGTAGCTAAAAATTACAGATATCGCATTATTACGCGTATTTTTATTACTACCGGTACTTTAATTGTCTAGTCTACTATTCATAGTACTTTTCTACTATTCATTACTATTCACTCTCTCTACTTTATATCTAATCACTCTTACAAATGACACAATTCACACTATTCACATTTTCTTTTCCCATAAAAATCTACTCATACCTTTCTTACAAAATATCACTTCTCTTACACAAAAATTAATCATAATTGTACTTTTTCTCTCCCCCTTCATGTTGCCATCCAATCACTCTCTCTCTTCCCTCTCTTTTTATTTTCTTTTTCAATTATTTAAATCACTCTTAATTCCTCTCCTCTTTTCCTATAAATATCACCTCTCCCCTTCTCATTTCTTCACACCTTTCTCAAGTAAAGAATTTATGCAAAAATTCTCTCTAAACACTCTCCATCTCTCATACTCTTACAAGAACTCTCTTCTTGTAAGAAGAAAATCTCTCCTACCAAAACTCTCTTTATGTAATACAACTACTATCTCTCCATAACCACATAACCATACATTCACTACCATCTTCATACCTCTTACATACCTTAGGTAAATATTTCTTCCATCTATTATTCATCCATGTCATGTAACTTAACATGACTATGGTGTTGTTTTGAAACTCATATGAGTAGTAAAAGCAACAACATGTTCATGTTTTGTTCTTGTACATAAACTTCCTATTTTATTATGTTGTTATTATTATTGTGATTATTTGCTTATATGTATAGTATTATGTATATATATTTATTTAGAGCATATAAGCTCATTTGTTATTTATTTATTTTATAGCTATGCAATTTATTTATTTTATGTTGATATTAAGACTAGTCTTTCTAGTCTTAGACTTGTCCATATCAAGTCAAAACAATCTTTCATTTATTTTCTTTAATCTTTCGGGACTAGTCCATTCTTAGTCCCGGGATGCCTTGACCAAGCTAAGGCTCCAATACTTGATCGGGATTCCTTGATGAAGCTAAGGTTCCCAATGCTTGATATTTTATTTTCTTGCTCATTAATTATTTTTAGTATTTTCTTATGTTCTTATTATTTTATATGCTCATGATACTTGCATTTGCATAATGTTAATGTCTCAACTAGTCTAAAAATAGAATCTTGTTTTACTAAATGAACTCAAAGCTAAGTTTCCAATTATATGATTTACCACAAAAACATGAAGTTATTATCAACAACCTAGAAATAGAATAATACAAGTTTTCTCAAGTTTTCTTAAATAACAAAGATAGTTTTACCAAGAAAACATAAATAAATATTTTCCTTGTATTTTATGGTAATCTAAGTTTTTAGAAAAATAAATCGTTAATATCGAAAGTTTAAGACTTAAATCTTTTCTAAACTAAGGAACAAACTAATTTTCAAAGTTAAGACAAAAAATCAACTCATCAAGTTATGAACCCACTTAGGAAAAATAATGATTTTCAAATTTCTAAAAGAAGGAACTAATTTTCAAAGGAATATAAATGAGGTAAGATTTATAATAATGGATTTTATAAAAATGATTCTTTTCAAAAGAAATGAAAGAACAAGTTTTGGAAAGCAAAAGTTTATATTTTAGAAATGAATATAAGAAGACAAAATTCATTTTCTAAAACCATCCTAAATACAAAATTATAAAAAGGTTTTGAACGACCCAATATACTTTTTGATAAAAATAGATCTTTTAGCACTAGAAGAGAAATTTATGAAAAACTAAGGTTAGAAGGAAAATTTACTTGTTTTGGAAAAGGAAATGAAGAAAATAAAATAAGAATATACTCATTTATAACAACCTAGTAAAAATATAAAGTTAAAGATTAAATGAATTGTTTTATGAAATAAATTGTTGAGACACTACCATTGGATTTTTGCATATAAAGTGAGCATACCTATATATTCAAAAGTGTTTATCAAATATATATTTATATTGTTACAAAAGGATTTTCTTTAAAATGAGTTGAGTTAGAAAATGGATTTTTGCAAAAGTTTAGAAAATTCGTTTTAAATCTGTACCTGACGTTTTTGGAACCCAAATGACCTTTTATGACCAAGATAAGTTTAGAAATGGATAGAACTTTTCGAATAGGTAGAAAACGGTATATCATATGCGAAATTCCGAGTTAAAATGAGCAAGTTATGGCCATTTTAAGTTGGAATTTCTCTTATACGATTTTACCGCGATTTTAAGAAAAGTTTAGAATATCCAAGAATAGAAATTCATGAAAGACTTATCCCGGGTATTTCTTTTGTCTAGGTGACGAAGGATACGAGAATACCCTACCCGAGGATTTCTACGACTAAGAAGATAGCGAAATGGACGAGTGAGTTATTCCTTCTAATTTCGTTACCTTGCTTGTGCTTGTAATGTAGTAGCATTAGTATACTAAGAAAAGATAAAAACGAATATATTTGGGATTTCGGGATTATGCGTATGTATATGATTCTATGTTTATGCGTGAATTGAGAATTAAGAATATCGCAACTTCGATCTGCTTGTTTAAATAATTTTGTTTACTTACTTGTATGATTGTTTATTGTTGCTAAATTGATTGATCGCCCCTAATAAACCTTAATAAGGTTGACCTAAGAACAATAAAACGTTCACGCATAGCATCCATCGAGTCACATCTATTTCGAAGGCTGCTACTCCTACGCGTAGAGTTGGATTGGCTGTGATCGTGCGGTGCCACGGGCCATGTTCCTTCCTGGAGAATCCAAATCGCTCGGGGAAAGCGACTCTAGGTTCGGAGCCGAGCCAACCGAACGCTGTGGGTGAGGACCTGGGGACTAGCAGTAGAAGGTCGAGGACCTTCAACCCCGATTCCCTAACCTTTGATACGGAGGGGTAAATCCGTTCTATATATGGTTTCCGGATGACTATATATATTCGCGTAATCATGTGATTGTTGCATTGTATGCATAGCATATGTGTGATTAAATAAATAAACTTGTTTGAAAATATGGTGCGAATGAAAAGGAATATCTCACTAAGCTAGTTGTAGCTTATACCCCTATAGATTTTGTTGAAACAGGTGTATTCGTGGATTAATTTGAGGATCATGACATTAAGGAAGTCATGGACGGATATTAAGGATATGGAATCATACGATGAAGAAATTTTGTAAGGTTCTTTATTTGCTAACCTATATGATTAGGGACGTATATTTATTTGAAGCTAATAGAAGAATATTCCTTAAGAATTGAATTGTGATATGCTTATGTTTTACATTAAGTATTCTCTTGCCTTGTTACTTATTTATTATCAATGTAAATTGCTCTCCGATGCGTCCCCTTGGTTGTGATGTACGCCTTGTACATGATATGGAAGCCTTTGCGTGACTAAGGTAGTCATTCTTAGGCTTTAGTATTGTGTACGGCGGACTGCCACGTTTAGGGTACCCCTCGAGGCGTGACAGCGGTTTTGGAGAGATAAGGGGTAGAAATTGATTTATTTTGTTATTTTGTAATGAAAAGAAGTAATGTGTACGGTATGATGTGAATGAAGTTGTATGGGAAAAGTAAATTGTAAAAGATAGGTATGGTAGAGTGTAAGAATAAGTTGTAAGAAAAAGTAAAAATAGTGAAATAGTACTATGAATAGTAGACTAGACAAATTAATATCGATAGTAAAGAAAATACGCATAAAAATGCGATATATGATATTTTTAGTTATCGAAAAATTATAAAACTGATATTTTTGAAATCCTTGTATTAATACAAATCTATCAGTGTTATCGAAATATTTTTACTATTTGGAGTACCGAGGAACAGTTTTCGAAAACTGATTCCGTTCGGATCCAAAATACACTAGAAATTTGCGAATATGATTTTTTAAGCTTTCCTATATTATTATGAACCATTGTCAATACTTACTTCAGTTTTGTTGTTTAGGGTTTAAGAGCGCAGGATTGTCAGATCTAAACACTAGGGTTTGTTATAGACTTTATTGACTTTTAGGGATCTGATTTGACTTCCGACTTGTTGATTTATTCGTAAGATCATAAAATTTTGGGGGTTTTGACCGTGTATATTTATGGTTCAACATTTATGTTTTATTTTATTTTATTTGTGATTTATTTAATATTTTTCAATTCCCGGGATTGTTTAACTGAGTCCAGGATTATGGGTTAACTTCTTTTGACTTTTGGAGGTAATTGAAATTTTTTTATTCTAAAATTCGTAGAAGAATTTAAGGTTTTAGTATTTTGTCGTCGCATGTTATTTGGACATATCATATTGATTTGCGTGTTAGAGATCAAATAGCTAATTTGGTTGGTATACAGATATTGAATCAAACGATTATTAGGTTTTGTTTTAATGGTTCTTTTTTTCTTGAGGTTAAGAATTTTCATATTTGATCTTATTTAGAATTCGGTTTTAACTTGGGTCGATTTTCAGGATCTTAGTTTTGGTGTTTAACTTCTATTATTATTTTATAAGAATTGTGAAAAATTCAAGGGTTTATAGTTATTGATCTTCTCTATGATTCTGAATAGTCTATCTGCTCTAGGGGATAATTTGTAAGCCCCTAGATTTTTCGATAATATTAGTAAACCCTAAGAACCGGAAGTTGAAATGAAACCCTAGAATTAACCTAGTTCTATGATTAGTCTAGTGAATCTAGATCCGGCACTCTCGTGTTCTTAAACCCTAGAAAACGAAATTGAAATAATTGTGGAAAATGGTTCGTAATAACATATGGAAGCCTAAAATATCAGATTCGAATTTTTCTAGTGTCTTTCGGATCCGATCGAGATCAATTTTCGAAAACCGTGCCCCGAAGCACCAGATAGTGAAAATATTCCGACAACACCAATAGATTCGTAAAAATATAAGGTTTTCAAAATTATCAGTTTTAGAATTTTTCGGTATCTAAAAATAACAGATATAGGCCTTTTACGCGTATTTTCTTTACTACCGGTATTTTAATTGTCTAGTCTACTATTCATAGTACTTTTCTACTATTCATTACTATTCACCTATCTCTATTTTTTCTTACACTCTATTCTTACACTCTACCATACCTACATCTTACAATTTACCTTCCCCATACAACTTTAATCACATCACACTTTACACATTACTTCTTTTAATACAAAACAAACAAAAATAATTTTCCCCCCCTCAAGGACACAAAACCGGCGCCTATCCCCTCCCTCTTCCATCAATTTTATTTTCAATTTCAATTAAATTTAATCACACAAATTTCCACTCCAAAAAAATCTATAAATACCCCCTTCCTCTTCCATTCTTTCACACAACAAAAATTCATACTAAAACTCTCCCAAAATCACTCCACAAAATTCTCTCCCAACATCTCTCTCAAGTTCTCTTTTTTTAGAAAATCCATTCCCACATAATACTACAACCCATTCTTTTCTTCTTCAACCAACACATAAACTTTAGGTAAAACTTCTCTTATTTACTCATCATGTTCATATAACTTAACATGAGTTTAGTGTATGTTTCTTAGACTCATTGAGTTAAAGAAGCAACAATTTATTCATGTTTTGTTTTTGTTCATGTTCTTGTTTTCTTTATGTTACTATTATGTTGTTATTGTTATTATTATTTGTTTCCAACCTAACATATATAAAGTATTATATATATTATGTATATATATTTATTTAGAGCATATAAGCTCACTTGTTATTTATTTATTTTCAAGTCTTGCAATTTATTTACTTACTTGTTTTATGCAAATATTAAGACTAGTCTTTCTAGTCTTAGACTTGTCCATATCAAGTCAAAACAATTTTATTTCTTTGCTTTTCTTTTCTTTTCTTTGAGGACTAGTCTATTCTTAGTCCCGGGATACCTTGATGAAGCTAAGGTTCCCAATACTTGACTTTACTTTTATGCTCTTATTATTTTGTTTATTTATTTGTTGTTTTTATTTTATCCTCATTCATGAATATGTTGTTATTGTCTCAACATAATAGAAATGAGTTTTCTTAAAATAAGAATAAGAACTCTTTTTAAATATAAATTTTGTCACATAAGAAGTTATTTTCCTTAAATGTTTGAAATGTATCTTAAACAAATATTCTTCTAAAGATAGTAACAATATATGGTTTTTTACCAAGAAATACATAAAGTAAAGTTAATATAAATTCTCTTTTCAAATAAATAAGAAAGTTTCTTTAGACTTAAACAAAGGATTTCTTAGATTCAATTTTCAAAGTTTTCCACCAACACTAAAGTCTAAGATAAGTTTTTCAAAAATAACTTATAAGATGATTTCTTTTAAAAGTGAAACTAACCATAAAGTATTTAGAAAGACCTTGTTTTCCAAAACGCTAGAAATAAATTTATGGAAATCTTGAAAGATTAAGATAACTTTTTTTGAAGGAATGGAGTTAAAAGGAGGAAATACTCATTTATGATAACTTAGGGAATTTTTCAAAAATAAAATTCTTTTCAAGCCTTAAGCTTATCTCACTTTCAAGACAATTGTTTTACAAAACCATTGTTGAGACAACACTAAATTCATATAGTATGAGATTATACATATATGTATATACATATATTCAAGGGATTTTTTAATCATACTATATATCTATATTTTTGGTACAAAAGCCCTTAAGTGAAGTAAAATTTGAAAACTCTAGTTTTAAAGTTTGGAAAATTCGTATCAAATCTGTACGCTACTATTCCGAGAACCAAATAACTTCTTTTGATGAAAATAACCTTAGAAATAGATAGATCTTTTCGAGTAGGTAGAAATCGGTATATAATACGCGAAATTCCAAGTTAAAATGAGCAAGTTATGGCCATTTTAAGTTGGAATTCCCATCCCATACGATTTTTACGAATTCTTTAAGAGAGAAGTATAGAATTTGAATAGATCTTGGATGAAATACTCATGTTGGGTGTCGAGGATTACGATCTTGTCTTTCCCGAGGATTACTTCGACTCCTAGAACGCTATGGACGAGTGAGTTTCCTTTACGCTTATGTATTCGCGCATGTGCTTGTAGAATAGAGCACTAGATGTAGGAAAAGATAAAATTGATATGCATGTGGGATATCATGGGAATTATGTATGTGATTCATTGTGTGCGATCAATGAACGATAAGTATATCGGAACCCGATTTGTGATTGATATAAATGTTTCCACGTATGTATTGTTATGTGTGCAAATAGTGTTTGATCGCTTTAAATGATTTAATGTCATATTGAAATCCTCATATAATAAATTGACTCATGCATATCACTTAGAATATCATTTCGAAGTTTTGTTACTACTCCTCAGCGTGGGACCGGAAAGGTAAGCTGCCTAGCTACATCTTGAGGGTTAGGACGTTCGGGGAATACGGCCTCAAGGTGTAGCCGAGCCGGATCGATCGCTTTGGGCATGGAAGGCCCGGGGACTAGTAGTACGGTTCGTTGGAACCCCAAGACGCGCACAAACTTGAGGAGGTTGTTCGGGACCCAGTTCAAAACATTCCCTAACCACCGATGGAGGGGTAAATCCATCAAACATACGAAACCGGATAGTCGTATGTAATGTTTGATCATATGATTGTTGCATTCATATGCTTGATTAATAAACTTGTTTGATTGTTGTTATGAGTACTATTGCGTAAGGAATATCTCACTAAGCTAGTCATGCTTATACTCCTATAGACTTTTGATATTGCAGGATTATCTTTTGCACCCGAAACCACCTTGATTTCCCAGGTAGAATCCTTATTTTTGAGAAGCTTTTGGAGGCAATCTATTTTGAAGTTATAGAGTAGATTTCTTCTAAAATCTTCTAGCTTTAGTTATGTTATATTTAGAACCATGTTATTAAGAATTATCGGGGGAATGCCCCTTAGAAGCTGTAAGACTTTTATTTCAATGATACATATATAAAGTGTTATTTTGCATGTTCTGCTGCCAATGTCTTAAAATGCATTACTCCACCGGTCTCCCTTTGTTGTGAATGTACGTCTTGTATCGATATGGAAGCTTTCGAGTGACTGAGGTAGTCATTCTTGAGTTTTAATATTGCGTACGGCGGGTTGTCAAGTTTAGGTTACCCGCTGGGGCGTGACATAATTTATGTGACTTTTTGTGTGGAAACTGGTCCTTGCTAAGATGAATCCAAACCAAATCACTGGGATTGAAATTCTTTAGCTTCCGTCATTTGTTTCCTTATTGTTTTTACTGCTCTTGAATCTTCTTGAGGTATTTAATTACCTTTTGACATAGCTTCCGAATCTTCTAAGATCGTTCCACTCCACTCAAGCTTTCTTCATTTGCTACTGGTGTAATTATCTAGTCCAAAGTTATTGTTGGATTGTAGCCATTCATAACTTCAAAGGGTGACTTACCGGTTGAACTATGTGTAGATCGATTGTAAGTAAACTCAACAATAAGAAGACACAAGTCCCAATTAATAAGATTCTTGCCAACCGTTGCTCTAAGTAATGTTCCAAGTGTCCAGTTGAAAACTTCTATTTAGCCATCTGTCTGAGGGTGACACAAAGTGTTGTACATTAACTTGGTGCCAAGTCTCCTCCAGAGTGTCTTCCAAAAGAAACTAAGAAATTTGGTGTCCCTGTTAGAAATAATGCTATGTGGCACCCTATGTAACCTGACAATTTCCTGCACAAAAAGGTTAGTAATATAAAGGTATCATCTGTTTTGTGGCATAGTATGAAGTGTGTCATTTTACTAAAGCGGTCTACAACCACCATGATAGAGTCTTTTCCTCTTTGTGTTTTAGGTAAACCTAAGACCAAGTCTACACTAATATCAATCCATGGTTGAGTCAGTAATGGCAGTGTCATATATTCACCCCAATTTTCTTTCTTCCTTTTTGCTCTCTTACACACCCCACATCTCTGCAAGACTCAATGAACATTTTTTAACATCCCCTTCCAATAGAAATGTTCTTTCAACAACTCCAACGTCCGCTTTTCCCTAAAATGTCCAGATAACACTCTAGCATGAGCCTTCCTAACCAATAACTCTCTAATAGATCTAGAAGGAATGCATAGCTTTCCTCCTTTATACAGAAATCAATCCACCATATAATAACCATCAACCACTCCTCCACCAGAGCATTGTGCAACAATAGATTTTAAATGCTCATCATCCATATATTGTTTCTTCATCAACTCATACCCAAGCAACTTGAATTGAAGAGATGTAATGAGAAAGTACTTGCGAGATAATGCATCGGCTACAACATTAGTGCTCCCCTTCTTGTACTTAATGACATATGTGTAGCTTTCTAGGAATTCCACCTACTTCGCTTGGCGTTTTGACAATTGCTGCTGACCCTTAAAATACTTCAAAGACTCATGGTCAATGTATATAATAAATTCCTTAGGAAGAAAATAGTCTACCAAGTCATCAATGCTCGCACAAAGGAATAGAACTCTTTATCATATATAGAGTAATTTAGCGAAGCTCCACTCAACTTTTCACTGAAGTAGGCGATAGGATGTCTATGTTGCATCAATATAACTCTAATCCTGTCCCCAGATGCATCACATTCCAATTCAAATGTTTTCTCAAAGTCTGGAAGAGCTAAAACTGGAGCACTTGTCAACCAAGCTTTCATTTCCTCAAAGCTTTTCTAAGCTCATTCCCTCACACAAAGGAGACATTCTTCTTCATCAATTTAGTCAAAGGAATGACAATGCTGCTGAAGTTCTTAACAAACCTTCTATAAAAAGAAGCTAAGCCATGGAAGCTCCTCAGATCAACTACTGATTGTGGTGTAGGCCAATCTGCCATAGCCTTGATCTTCTCTTTATCCACTTTAACACCAGCACTAGACACAACAAATCCCAAAAATATCACCTCAGTTTGACAAAATAAACACTTTTTGAGATTACCATATAGTTTATGATCTCATAACATAGAAAATACAACTCACAAATGATCAACATGACTATCTAAATCTCGATTGTATATCAATATATCATCAAAATAAACAACAACACACTTGCTTAAGAAGTCCTTCAAAACATGATTCATAAGCCACATGAAGGTACTAGGTGCATTGGTTAAGCTAAATGGCATAACCGTCCATTCATATAACCCATAGCATGTCACTCTTAAGATCAACTTTAGAGAAAATCTGGGCTTCATTCAGTTCATCTAGCATGTCATCAAGTCTGGAATAGGATACTTGTATTTGATGGTGATCTTGTTAATAGCACGGCTGTTAATACACTTACACCATGTACCATCTTTTTTAGGTACTAAGAGTGTAGGAACAACATAAAGACTAGTGTTTGCTCTAACAAACCCACGGTCTACTGATTCATCTACCTTTCACTTTAGCTCCTTAGCCTCTTCAGGATTCATGCAATAAGTAGGTCTATTTGGTAGAACTACTCCAGGTTGCAAATCAGTGGCATGCTCAATATCCCTTAATGGTGGCAATTCCTTAGATAATTCTTCAGGAAAGATATCAATAAACTCCTCCAATAATCGTTTCATAGCAATGGAAACCTGTTCCTGCCCATCAACCTCCAACATATATCTGATCTATAGCAAATACAATGGTTTCTCCTCTTGAATAGCCTACTCAATCTCCTTTTTCCTCATAAATAAAGTCTTATTTTTGTTGGTAGTATTAATCTACCTCTACAATTTTTGTACCTCAGCTAGTGTCATTGGATTTTGAACAATCTTCCTTCCATCCTTGTGAAATAGATATGTACTCTTAAAGCCATCATGTATTACGCTCCTATCAAATAACCAAGGTTTTCCCAACAATATGTGTGATACTCACATAGGCAAAATATCACAAACGACCTCATCTTGATACTTCTCTCCAATATTGAATGGTACTGTCACTCGTTGAGTCACATGCAAACTGCCTTGCTCACTTAGCCAATGTAGCTTATATGGCTTAGGATGTGGAGTCATAGCCAATTTCAATTTGTTAACCAAAGATGCAACTATTACATTAGTATAGCTCCCTCCATCTATAGTGAGATCACATAAGTTGCTCCTCCTCAATGGAAGGAAGTGTAACCACAACACTTCACAATACATTGATGGACAAGTAATGGTCATCCCCTTTATCTCCATGTTCGTCGGCATCGGCATCCCCATAATGCTCATCCAACACAGTCGAAAAGTCTTCCATCTCACCCACTTCTTCCTCCTCATCTTCACTCTCCATCTCCATAGTAGTCATCACCCTTCGGTTAGGATACTGAGCTACCATATGTCCATAACCTAGACATTTAAAACATTTAATCTGGTGGGACTTCCCATCTGATGATCCACCAAACTCCTTATTTTCAACATTATAAACTCCTTTCCGCTCAAAACCTTTCTCCACCTTTGTATCCATAATAGATACGTTATTCTCAACAACTTTGCCAGAACCTCCTTTATCTACATATCCACCATCTGAATTATAAGATCTGTTTGAAGAACCATACCTATTGGATGCTGCTCTATAAGGATTTGAGTATCTTTGTCTCTCTACTTTCATAGCTAATTGAATGGCTTCTTCAAAAGTACTATACCATTGTAATTCAAAAATGCAAGCAATCTCAAATTTCAAACCTAAGACAAACCTGGCCAATGTCTACCCAGGAGGCTTAGTAACTCTACAACGGATCATCAAGGTCTCAAACTCCGATACATTCTCACCAATAGTCTTACCACGCTGCCTCAATGTCTGTAAATGCATGAATAACTCATGCATATAATGTTTTAGAATAAATCGTCGTCTCAAGACTCGCTTCATCTCCTGCCATGTGTGAATCTCTGCCTATCCATTCCTCCTTCGATTGGCAGTAGTTTTTTTCCACCATAAAGCATCATATCCTGTAAATTCTATAGCAGCTAATCGAACCCGAGTGTAGTCATTAATCTCATAACATTCAAATAATCCTTCAACCTTATCCTCAAAATGAAGATAATCATTAACAGATCCTCCACCAGTAAAGGATGGCATCTGCATCTTCACATACTCTAAGCCTCTAGGTGGTCGGAGCTCACCATTAATATCATATTCTTCATCAAAATTATCTCCTCTTCCTTTGTGGTAAGCATAATCATGGTCTCCATACCACCTGCCTCAAATCTCTCCTCTTACTCCTTCCGTACTAACATTGTGAACAACACTTAGAGGTACCGCTTAAGGATTATTCACCGATGGTAGTGCTTGGGGATTATTCACCATATGTTGATTCAAAGCCATTTGATTCATATGTGTTGCCATGTTGGTAACAATGGTGGTCAGATCTTGCAATTGTTCTTCCAACGATCTCTACCACCTGCAGCACGATGTTCTTGATTTCCACCAACCTAGCTATTTCTTTCATGTCCACATTTAGCATTCATACTGTCATTCGACATGGCTATTCGTCTTCTTTAAACCTACAGCAACAAAACAATATGAAAACCCTAATTTGAAAACCAAGGCTCTAATACCAAAAAGATGATATGCCTATGATATGGAATTTACAAGCAAATTGATCTCAAAAACACGGATCCACAATCACTATTCAATTTCAAAATCAAGGAACAAATATAAAATAATCCCAAGATTCTTATTGGATATAATGCACCAGCAAAAGAATAGTCCTAGCCAATGTCGTTGATATTATGCACAACAACACCAAGCTGTCATTCGCCACAATCTAAGGATTGATAAGAGTATAAGATTTGAGAAAAAAGACTCAAACTTGATATGTCAAAAGTGTCAAAATCTCATTGTTTCATATGAAAAAAAATTCTTATAAACTAAAGCTAAGGAAAGCTAAGAGATAAAATAAAAATGATGGCTTTTGCAAAAAATGTCAGCAATTAGGTCTTGTACAACAGCGATGTAGAAGTCGGCATAAGAAAATATGCATTATGTATGCTTTTAACATTGGTCATACGTCAGTGATTTAGTGTGATACACCGGCGGCGTAGAGGACAAAGGCTAGCGGTGTAGAAGTCGGCCTTAAGAAATCCGAATCTGTGATGCTTCCAAGCTGGTCGAATGCTGACAGTGTCTCCCTTAACAGTGGTAGTGTAGAATCAAGCTTAGTTGGTGTTGAACCGATGTAAATCTCTTGCGATAGATTTGTTAAGGATTCTACTGCTTCCCTTGACAACATGCAAATTCATTCATATTGAACTCAAAGTCTGGTTGGATCTGGTATACTTGAATGCTCTAATCTTCATTCGATTCCAAGTGACCACTCAATACTCTTGAAGTGAGATTTTACCAACCTTTAGCTCGAACACGAGCAATCGGTCATGTAGTTACAACGGCTTGATGCCTATTAAAAACCAAAAAGGCCAGACTTGAGTCTAGGCCTTCCATTTAAGTAAGTACTCAACCTCAACCCCCAATAAGACTGAATTTTGAGGACAAGGAAAAATTTAATATTTTTCTTACTAAAACGACAATAGAGCAGAATGTTGTAATGAATTGGGAGGTTGTGAGGAGTTATGGGCTAGAATGGGAGTTTAGAGAATATTTTTTTAGACTAGGCCTATGAAAGCATATTTGAGATCTGAGAAGAAGTGTATGGGGAAGTAACCCTAGCCTTTGTGGCTTTAGGACTAGGCAACAGGTACTAAGCATGAAGGACGGTTAGTTTCTTCATCTTTAGAGAATACAAAATGCCCCATGAGAAAGTTTGTAGCGACCATAGGTTTGTATGATAATGAAGAGGAGATTGACAAGGAAGAATTTAGAAACCTGCCTATGGAAGTTTCAGATGAAGCAATAAAGGTTTTGTGGTAGAAGTAATAAAGGGCCCATTTTTACCCTAAAAAACAATGGCCTCTAACTTCAAGAAGAAGAGTACCAAGATTCTACACTATATGCTAGTCAGAAGCATATTCTTTAAGCTAGGGGGCAAGTACTATAGCTAAAGTTGAGCTTCACCCCCTCTACTACATGATGAAGAGGCAGAAAATGAATATGGGCTTAATGGTGGCTTAGAGGATTAGACATCAGGCTAGTATGCAAGGAAAAGGGATATTTTGGGTGGTCTAATCACCAGAATTCTAAAGAACCTATAGCTATGGCCAAGACAAGAGCCTATTGGTATAATATGCATGCTTAGAGAGTTAAATAAGAAATCCTTTTTTAGACTGGGGGTAGTAGAAGTGGAAAACTAGAATGCTGATGAAATAAGAAGGCAAGAACCAGCTATTGTCCCAACGCAATAAGCTCCAACCCACTACCCAAAAACTGTTCACGTTTTTTTTTTTTTTTTTTATATGTGCTTTTTAAAACTATTTTTAAATTCCTTTTAGCAACACAAATATTTACCTGCCAGTGTACTGGATGCGTGTGCAGTTATAAAATTTTGGTAAATATCGAGTCGTGTCCACAGGGAGTGAGGATTATCTCTCAATTATATTACTCATAATTGTAGCTAGGCAAAACAAAAAGAAAATATTTTTTTTATTTTTATATAGAACTAATCTACAAAGAAATTTTGGATTTCCACACCTTTAATTGAGTTAGGTTTAGAGCCAATAGATCAAAATATCAATTTAATGTATAATATTGGTCATAATATGCTTGCAAATCCAAATAGCTTCAATTAAGCATCAAATAAAAACTCCTTTTTCCAAAGTAGGTGATTATCCTAAATTAACCAATCAATTTTCCCTATTCCTAGGAAAGTGATTAATTGACTAGTCCTTATAATTTAACAAACCACAACTGAGTTGCAATCTATATGTTTATGTGATTTGTAGTCCAAATTAGCCAATCACAAAATCGATTGGAAAGGAATTTCCCAATTGCAATCTTAATCTATCATGCATCCAAAATTAATTCAAAACACATGATGGGTGAAATAGCATCAATAACATGAATACAAGCAAGGGATCAATCAATAGTAGAAATCATCGACTGAACAATTCAATTCATCAACTCAAAACCCTAAATAAGCACAAAAGAACAAGTATTGAACACCATCCATAAAATGAATATATAAATAGAACGAAATCACCTTATTGAGAAAATCCCATTGTCAAATCCAAATGCAAATGATGTTTCCCACTTGATCTTAGTGAGGCAGCAATCAAATTAAAAAGAAAAGGTAAATATTGATCTAAGCCCTAATTTCTATCAAGGAGTATAGGAAATATGCTTTTGTTTCTACCTAAGGTCATCTCCTTTCACAAGTCGCACAAGAATATAAGTCAGCATAAAGGCTGGCAGCCTTGAATGAAAATTGGCCGGCCTTCAATGTTTGAAATATTTCCAAATGAAGATTGTTGGCAGCTTTGGAGCGGTGTTAGAGCAGCTTTAGATTTACACCGGCTTAAGGCCAGCGACCTTTCTTCTCTAGTAGCCGGCATATAGGTAAATTTTGAAGGCTAGTTCAAATCTATTTCGAAAGTTTGTGGCCTACATTATTTGAAGCTGGTGTTGAATGTTATCTTGATATAGGTTGGCGGCTTTGATTGTATAATGGCTGGCCTACTTTGTCTACATCTCCAAATTTGTTTAAAACTCCTATAATTTGCTTTTATTTGTATTATAATTCCTTAAAGACCTTAAATATCACAATAAATCATACTTAAATACCATTTCTTGATGATTTCTATAAAATTAATAATAATTTAACACAATTTGTTTAATGAAAAGTGAAGAAAATATGACTTTATCACTTCATTAGATTGGAGAATGAAGTGACAGAATTAAAAGAGAAGCTAGTTGCATCCAAAGGAAAGAAAGATAAGGACATGGGAGAGCTAAACCAAAATATGAAGCAACTGATGAAGATATTCACCCATGCTTCTCTACCATAACCACCCATATAACGCAAGAAACCACCATCTGAACCTGCCATGGTTGAGTCAGATCATGGTGATGATGACAATGATGCCATGCCCCCCTCACCTTATACATGCATTCCTTCCCCACCATACACTACACACATACCCTCTCCTGTACACATCTAAACACAAAACCTACCTCAAACACAACCCTATACCCTATAAGTCCAAACACAAACATAGTCACTAGGCTCTCTATGCTCGAACCCATCCCTAAAATCATTTTAACTCCTATTCCCCAACCACAACCTACAGATCAACATTAGCCAATCCCTCAAACTAAACCCCTGCCCAAGGCCTTTAAAGAAAAACCAAGGGGTTAATTCCAAAGAGAAGAAAACTAATCATGAGAGATGAACCCTCTAATGAAGAGTATGACCCCTTGTAGCTTGATGGCTTGGTAAAAAATATCTCCTCATCTACTAAATTTGCTACATATGATCTTGATGATGGTGTTGGTAGTACCCTGCTATCATGGGTAAAAAGGATGAGATTGATGATGACAATAACATGGGTGGCATTGATTTGAATGTTGCAACAACTAAGGAAGTTAACAATGGTGATAGGTGCAAGAAGATCTCGCAATAGAGGAAGAAATTGTTAAGACTATCTCTAAGGATGTTACCAAGATAGTTGTGGAGGAGGCTGCAACAATAGGGAATATTGCTTCTTAAAGAGAGTCCCCTGATGAAGAATTCTATGGCACAATAGGAGGCCGACAACAAGAGGTAGAGGGATGATTTGTTCCCTTAACCCATCTTATGCACATACCATACAAAAATATGGGCAAAAGAGTTAAAACATGTGTCAAGAAGCCAAAATACATGAAGAGGTACAAGATTAAAAGGGCGCCATTTGAAACTAACCCAATCTTTATCAACTTCGAGGAAATTTTTACTAAACAAGAGGGGGAAGAAAGGGAAAGTGATGAAGAAGATGCAACCATCCTCAACAAGACGTTTGTAAAACATTTTGAGATTGTTAAGGAAGGTACATCCAGAGAATGGTAGATGATCCCTTCTCCTCAAGAGCTAAAGAAGACACCACCATAGTCCTTGGTGGCAGCGCTATGGAAGAAGAAAAACCCACCCCCACCACTCCTATAGAAGAAGAAGGTAATGCCATAGTTCCAATTGGAGTTGAAAGGAAAAATATAAGGTTGATAAAGATATGTAAGAAATGATAAGGAAGAAGGTTGCAATATAAGCTAGGTTAAGGAGGATAGAGGCAGAGCTTGAAAAGTGAAAGAAAAGGGATCAACTTAGGAAACAAAGAATTGTAGATGCTTTGCTAGCCTAAAAATTAGCCTCTATAAAGGAAAAACAAAAGTAAAGAAGAGGAGAAGGGGAGTTGAAGGAATAAGAGGAAGAAGATGATAGTGAATCCTCTAAAAGTAGTGATGATGATGACGACTAACTCCCCACCAGTGCCCTAATGAAGAAAAGAATGAAAGGCTCTCTTAAAGCACCAGTACCCTAGAAAATCAACAAATAACCTGATGGAGATCAGATAGCATCAAACCTAGAACCAACCAAGTCCAAGCCCAATTATGCATTACAAGGAATTGGAGGTCCAATAGTAAAAACACAAGCCAAGTGAAGGAAGGAAACCTTACATGGATTGATCATGGAAATTCAAGAGAAAGAAGCTGTCTGACAAGATTCTAACACATTTCATAAACTAATTAATATTTTACATAGAAGTAGAGATAAAATGGTTTAGGATAGGAAAAACTAAAGTCGCCAGCCTTGAATAAAAATTCAACGGCCTTTATTTAGAAATGCACCATCGGTGTTCCTTTTAAATTTCTGGTGATTTATTATATTTTTCACTTTATATGTTTTCCTTATTTGTTTTTGCTCAGTTTTGAGGTTACTAGATCAGCCTATATAAACCTATTGTGTGCAACTTTTCAAAATATAGATGAATAAACATATTTCTTGAGAGTTTCTTCCATGGTGAGAACTTTCTCTTAGCTCTTGTAAAAGAACTGAATTTGATAACTTTGGTTCCAATCGATAGGTTTGGTTGTGGTCAAGCTCCATTCTTGATAACTTTAGTTCTAACCGATAGGTTTGATTAGGGTTAAGTTCCTTTCTACTTGTTTCAAGACTATCCTTGGGTTCTTTTTCCATCTTTCATCGTTGGGTCTTAGGTTCATAGACCTAAGGTTCGCGTCATTTGGTATTGGAGCTTTGGCTCCTTGAATCGGCTAATCCTATCATTTCTTGTTTTCTACTTTATTTAATCTTTTCCTTTATCTTTTCTCCTACCTATCCTTCTTTTCCCAAAAAAAAAAAAAAAAAATCCTTCCTTTCTTTTGCGAATTATTTTGTTCTTCATAAAAAGAGAAAGAGAGAGAGAGAGAGATAAAGAAGAAGAAGTGAAAAAAAAAAAAAAAGAGGAAGAAGAAGAAGTTAAAAAAATCATGAGCAGTGGTAGAAAACTACTAGTCACTAGGCAAACTCTTAACATTTTGCCTAGGGATGATGGTGATGAGGTCTAGGGTAAACATATCTTTCATACTAGATCCCATGTGAATAACAAGGTATGTAGCTTGATTATCGATGGTGGGAGTTGTACAAACATTGCTAGTACTTTGTTGGTGGACAAGTTGAATTTGAAAACCTTAAAGTATCAAACACCTTACAAATTGCAATGGTCAAATGAGTGTGGAGAAGTTAAGGTGACAAAGCAAGTTCTGATTTCTTTTTCCATTGGAAATTACCATGATTAAGTACTATGTGACATGGTACCAATACAAGCTAGTCATATTCTTTTGGGGGCAACCATGGCAGTTTAATAGGAGAGCCAAGCATGATGGATATAATAATAACTATTCTTTTGTTCTAAACAATAAGCTTGTGATTTTAACACCCCTCAAACCATGTGAACCTTGTGAGGATCAAATGAGGATAGCGAGACAATTTCGAGTAAGAGAAAAACAAAAGAGTGCTCAAGAAAAGAATGAGAGTGATAAAAAAAATGAGAGTGAAAAAAGGAGTGAGTGTGAAAAAGAGTGACAAAAATACACTGGTGAGCAATGAGAGAAAAAAATTAGAGTGTGAGACACACAAAAGAGAGAAAGATATGAAAGTGAGTAATATTGCTGGAAAAAATGAGATTAAGAGTGCCATGATGGAATTTAGTGATTTGTTTTCTGAGGAGATACCAAGAGGATTGCCTCATTTAAGAGGCATTGAACATCAATTTGATTTCATTCCAGGTACCTCCGTTACCAATAGACTAGCGTATTGGTGTGATCCAGAAGATTCCAAGAAAGATGATGCTGATTTTAGGAAAAATCCTTTCGAGGAAGGAAGGAATGATGAAGATCAAATGGCATCAAACCTAAAGCTAACAAAGTCCAAGTCTAACGATCCATTACAAGGAATTAGAGGTCTAATGAAAAAAGCAAGAGCTAAGCGAATGAAGGGAGCCTTGCATGGATTGATCATGGAAATTCAAGCGAAACAAGCTATCCAGTAGGATCTTAACACATTTCGTAAACTAATTAATATTTTACATCGAAGTAGAGATAAAATAGTCTAGGACACAAAATATTAAAGCAGCTAGACTTAATTTGTAAGCCGCTGACCTTTATTTGGAGATACGCCGCCAACATTCCTTTTAGTTTTAGGGTTATTTATTGTATTTTTGACAGTATATGTTTTCCTTATTATTTGTTGCTTAGTTTTGAGTCTATTAGATTAGTTTATATAAATCTATTGTGTGTAACTTTTCAAAATATAGATGAAGTAACATAGTTCTTGAGAGTTTCTTCCATGGTGAGAACTTTCTCTTGGTTCTTGTGAAAGAACTAAATAAATCGATAGGTTTGGTTGGGGTTGAGTTCCATTCCTCATGACTTTGGTTCTAACTGACAGGTTTGATTAGGGTCAAGTTCTTTTCTACTTGTTTCAAGATGATCCTTGGGTTCTTTTTCCATCTTTGATCGTTGGGTCTTAGGCTCATATACCTTGGGTTCGCATTAGAACCTCCTAAAGAAACAGAAAATGTAGAAGTGAAAAAGAAGGAAAGTTTCAAAAGTTGGGTAAGGAGGGCCTTAGAAGAACTACTGGCTATCAAAGCAACTAGAGAGAAAAAGATTAAAGAAAGCAAATTTGCCTTCAAACAAGATGAAGAAAGGCGGAAGAAAATGGAGGAGGAAAGAAAACAAAGAGAAGTAAATTTCCAAGAAAGACAAGCTGCAAAAATGTGAAGTTACAAGCAAAACACTATAGGTATGATAGACTTGGAGAAGAATGACTATCACTATGCCTTACAGTGACAGCAGCAGCTTGAAGGAGATGCATACAGTGAAAAGCAATCTATGGGATGGAAAAAGAAGAAAGAAGAAAGGGGGCTAGTACTTTAAAGGATCCCTCATTAAGAAGGGCTAGGGGCAAAAATACCAGGAATATACCAAGGGGTAGCAAACACATAGGAGAACGAAAAGAGAATTCAGCTCCTAGAGGTCAGAAGAGACATAGAGGTGCCAGAGCACCTGAGGGTGGCAGGAGAAAAGAAGGGAGTAGGAGTTGGGGATATTGTCTTAGAGACAACATTAAAATCCTAACTCCCTTTACTAAGTTTTTTTATTCTTTTATAATAGTCTTCACTCTTTAACATTCTTTAAATACTCATACTACTCTAATACTCTTTAATTTTCTTTGACCTAGTTTGTAAACCATATTCTTTATACTTAGTCACATTCTTTAATTCGTTTTTCATTATTCTTTGTGATATACTTAATATTCTTTGTGGTAAAAAAATTCCTTTAATTACAAGGAACACTTAAATAAAGAAGATGTAATTGCAATGTAATATAGGTTGCGAATCAAATGAATAACTTAGGAAATTTTATCCCAGTTTTAACCATGGCTCCAAGTGAGTCCACGATTACTATTAATGTTTTGCCCTGCTTTGCTTTATTCTTAAACAACTTTAATCAAGAAGTCAAGTGAGGTCACAGTTTCAAAACTACTCTCAGCTTGTGATTCTAAGTAGAGAAATCTCTTGAACTTTTATCTTCAAGTCTTTCTCTACATTTTAATTTTCTAAATTTCCCTTATTTGTTCTACCATGTTTTGAACATTAAGGACAATGTTCAATTTAAGTGTGAGGGAAGGGATTAAGGAAGAGATTAAGTAAGATTAAGGGTTGAGATTAAGACTAATAATTAATAATTAATAATAGAGCAAATATGTACTATTGATCACTATCTCTCCATAATTATAGGAAAATAATAAAATGGCAAAAATTTAATCAAAACTTTTCAAAAATTTGAGATGAAATATCAAATAACTCAACTAAAATTATATTGAACAACATCATCTTGTTTATGAGTTAACTTTACCTTGTTAAAATCACTCTATGATATCTATGTGGAGTAGTTTTACTTAGTATTAAATTTGAGAATTTAAAGCAAGAATTAGCTTAAGGTCCCCAGTAAAGCTACTCAACAAATCATTAAAAGCTTAAAGGATTTGCATGCTTTCCATTTAGGCATTTTGAGAGCTTTATAATCTTTAGTGAAGGTTCAAGTGATACTTTTAACTTGATGAATTTTCTTTGTGCTACATTAAATTAAAATAAAAATAAAAATTACCATACACTTAGGGTTGATATGGGTAGGGGTTGGTCCCTTAGAAGAACAATTTCTTGACTCCTTTATCAATTTTAAATAAGCCATATAAACAAAGAGAAAAGATAGGGGCAAAAACCCTTCTAGAGGTAAGAGAAAAAAAGAAGACAAAAACCTTCCCCTCTACAACTTTAAGTATATAAATAATGAATGAAAATGAAATCAAAAATAAGAAAAATGATTTAAGGGATGAGTTGATGTTTATGCCTTTATTCTTCAGTGTAATGCTTGGAGAGATGATGAAGGGATTATATTCGTATAAATATAATGGGATAAAATTGATTGAGTCTCTCTTACTTTGTTTGACCTTTTGATTAATTTTTGCTTTGTATTCTATTTTAAATAATAAGGGTAAAAGATGATCTACTTAGATAAATCTCTGACAAAAGTAACTTTAACACATTATATGGTAGGATTATATGGAGTTATTTCCACAATAGAATGATGAGTTTACTGATGATTGAGTTGAAGTGAATGAGAACTTTGAGTTCTACTTGGTCAATTCCTATTCATGATTTATTTTTCCTATTCAAGAAGCTTTGCTTTATGATCTTAAAAAATGATTTGCTTGAGAACAATCAAAAGTTTAAGTGTGAGGGAATTTGATAAGTCTTTTATACTTTACTCTATATATAGGAATTCATGCTTTAATTAATCTATTTTTAGATAAGTTCCTATGATTTTGTGCTTTTATGGGTTAAATGTTGTTTTTCAGTTCCTAAGATCAAGAAAAGAATAAATCAAGTGATTTGAATCAAGATGAGAGTAAAACAACAATACTGTTTAAAGACAGACTCAATTATGGTTGCTAAAGATCCCCACCAAAGGCAAGAAAAAAAGGCAAAAGTGTAAATCATGCCCTCAACTACACCCTCGATTTGCACCATGGTATTTTTTTTATACTAAGACAACCATGCCTGATACAACTCCAATTACACTAGTGATTCCACTCGTGGTTTGAACTGCACTAAAATCGCACCTCTAATGAAAAGACACAGCTTAGATCATAGCCAACCTTTGAGCCTACAATCCAAGCCGCAAAAAGTGACCTTGTCCTTGTTGTCATGGACATGTTGTCCTTATTTAAAGCACGTGAAGATAAAGACGAAATCCATTATAAAGAAGCTACTATGTTTGCAAATAAAACCTTCATGATTTATGTGCCTTGTCACCTATAAATAAACATCACAGACTTGCAATAGGCATGTTATACCTTATGTAACAAATTCCTGATATATTATAGAGTAATGAGAGAAATCTTTCTTCTTGCTAGAGATTTCAGTCTTCAGGGTAAATTCATATTAAACCTAACATTTGTTCTTATAAGATTTGTGTGCTCAATCTTTAATATTTATCTTTAATGTCATATTATTTCTCTTGAACATGTACTTAATGTTTACATTTATGGAGAAATAATTATCTTAACTTAGGATTTGTGAATTCAAGACCTGATTCATGTGATTTCAAATACATTTTATTGAATATTTACTAGGTACTTGTATTTAGCAACTTGAACTTATTTTTCATGGGTTTAATTGTGTGGTGCACCTTTTAGATCTGTGTTTGATTTCTGTTGAATAGATCGAGAAATCATTCTTTTGAATAAATTTGAGCTGTTAATGAAGTTGCTCATAATCACCTATAGATAAAGGTAGTGAAACTTTATATCACTTGGTTTTACATTCATTAAAATCGGTTTTAATCAAAGGATTCTTAATCTTTATACGGATCTAGATTCTAATAGCTTGTGAAGAGATTCTGGTGGTTTGATCTAGATCTAGAGTTTCTGACCTTGAGAGAGGCTTTAGCTTACCTTAGTGAATCCAACAGTACAAGTATACCTAATAAAAACTCTTCGAGTTTGTTAAGAAATCACATGATAAGGACTTAGTGAAGCAAATTGTCACGCCCCATAGGGTATCCTAAACGTAACAGCCCGCCCCATACAATATAAGACTCTCGAATTCTCTATCCGAGCCCTTCGGGAGTCTTGTATAGATGTAAAACGTCCCTTTACGACAATAGAATACTCAACCAATGGAGTTAAGTAGTTTAATGTGGCATTCATTAGCCATAGATAATAAACCAAAACGCATAAATATACTTTACAAAATCTAAGGGGCATTTCCCCGCAAAATAATATCAAGTCCATTACAGTCATCCAGAGTCCTTTAGTTTCCAATGGAAGTCTATACAAAAATGAAGTAAACTTCTATGGGAAACTCCTATCTCCGGTACCTGAGTTGTGGCTTGCCTAGGTTTAAGCCAGATAAACTCGTGCTGTAATAAGTAAAAACTATGGGGGCGTAAGCTAACTAGCTTAGTGAGTAAGAACTTCCATATCACAATTAAGTACAATTCATTCAAACAAGTGATTATTCAAGCAGGTGTATGCATCAGACAAATGAGTTCAACAAACATATGACCAACCGAAAATCATATGTGGATGGACTTGCGCCCTCCATCCCGGGTTAGCAGATTAACAAATCCTGCGGTACGATGCCATTTAAGCTCACGGTCAACTGAACAATAATTCATTTTATGGATCACGATTAACCAACCATTTCGTTTTATGGATCACGATTAATCAACATATTCGTTTTATGGATCACGAAAAACCAACCAATGCTAATGCTCCATCCCCATCGTAGTATGAATGAATCCAATTACAATTGAAGTCAAATATACATTAATTCAATTCTTTTAGGTGGCGAACTATTATTCACAGACATTCAATATAAAATACTAGCTAATCAATCAATAGCTTAACACCCGGTTTCGATATTCCTTAAGTTCTATTTCACACATCAACAGCAGACAATTATATAACTCCCATACACCCCATCATACATATCCATTTTTATCTTTGCCTACACCACTAGTGCCACTACATTACAATCACAACCATTAATTGAGAGTGGAAGTAGTACTCACTCGGCCATTGGACGCCGGTCTTTCTAGTAGTAATAATCGGACGGTAAGGTGTCATCTTGCTCAGGATCATCTACCAAGTAAGAATAATCCTAATGAGATTCTTATCATGTAACTAATCCAAGCTATGCATCTAAACTAGATGAATTCGGAATTCTCACTATTTGCAGAAGCTCTGACTTAAAACGGCCATAACATGGTCATTTTAACTCAGAATTTCACAAATTTTATATCGATCTCTATCTACTTCGAAAGATCTATCTATTTATAATATTATTTTCAAGTTTTGAAAACATTAAGATCACGGAACAGTAGGATCAGATCTATTCCGTAAATCCCCCAGTTCCGAAAATTTGTTTTGCTTTTGATGAAAAATGTTCCTAGTTGATGATTCATGTATAGATGGTATATGAATAATTTCCTAACATGAATGTCATGTAATGAACTCAACATGTGCATGGTCTTGATGACTTTTGATGATGAACTCTTATGAACTCCTAATTGTTATAAAATTCCACAAAGGTTATTCTTAAAGAGTTATTCTTTCCAATTTTACATTCCCTAGGGTTCCTATGACTTTATTCTTGAATTCACTTGTTATCTAAATAAAAATCAGTTCTCAAAGTCTATATTAATCATGACCTTCATTTATGCATAAAAATCCACATTTTTCATTTGGTAAACATGTTTTTAAACAAGCTACTTGTAAAAATCCGAATTTCGTAAATTTCATATCCTTGCATTTTTCTTATAAGAAAACTTGTTTAGGGCATCAAAAATTGAAGCTCCAATATATCTATCATCTAAAGGCTCTATTTAACTCATAAAACATGCCATCTAAGCTTGGATACTAAGTGTTCATGTGGGCATCACCCAAAAATACGAATTTGACTATACATCCATATATCAATATTTCTTCATTCTAGCTTTTCTACTTGTTTCACATTCTTATCATGCCTAAACTCATCTAAACTTATGAAAATCATTCCTTCAAGATACCTGTTGCACATACCCTTCATTTTTCATGTGAAATATAAGTTTAAAAATAGTTTTGGTGGTTTTTAAGGTAGGGTTCTAATTTCATCCGAATTTCCAACAATTCATATTTGACAAAACCTTTCCTTTTTCAATGTTCTTGCCTTCTATATATGAAGATCCACTATCTAACGCACCTTTACATGAACGAGACTACGTTTTTATGATCATCAATGCATGAGAATCAAAATAAACATATGGACATAAAGGTAGATGAAGATATACATGTCTAAACCTTAAATCTACTAAATATGATGCATGAATCATAAACTTCATGGCATGAACATCAATATATATGCAAGATCTCTACTTTACATGCATGAACAAGAAGATATCTTAACATAAACTCATCTAAACACTAAATCCATGTCTTGTGATGACTTGATATTCTTGTTCAAGTGTTTTCATGTCCCTAGCATGAGCTCATTGAGATTAAATGAGAAAACACACAAGATATAGCTTTGCCATTACAAGGTTTAGGAAGAATGAAAGCTTAAATCAACATACCAATGGAGTTTTGAAGTAGAAAAGAAGAGGATTTGAACTTGTGTGTGTGAGTGTGTCACGCCCCATAGGGTACTCTAAACGTAACAGTCCGCCACATGCCATATAAGATTCCCGAATTACCACCTTAGTCTTTCGAGAGTCTCATATAGATGTAAGGCGTACCTTTACAACAATAGAGTACAAGTCCGAATGGAGGTAAAAGCTTAATTTGGCATGCATAGGCAGTAGGATACAATTCATGAAACATAAATAAATATTACAAATTCTAAGGGGCATTCCCCCGCAAAAAAATATTTAACGGTCTATTACAGTCATCCAAGTCTTAGAAGTTTTCTATGGAAGTCTAATACAAAAATTACAACTTCTAGGGAAAACTCCTAGCTTTGGTACCTGTTCAGCCAGGTCACATCGCCTAAGCCACAAATGGGTAAGCTGCAAAAGGAATGGACTGTAGGGACGTAAGCTAACTAGCTTAGTGAGTGTAATCTCCCACAAAAACATTTATGTCATAGCAATTCAATCAAGTTATTAATCAAGCAAGTGTATGCATCAAACACATGAGTTCAACATACATATAACTAACCGGAAATCATATGTGGATGGAATTGCGCCCTCCATCCCGGGTTAGCAGATTAACGACTACTGCGGTACTAACAATATCCCGTTATGGTTCACGACTAACCTACGATTATTCGATGTCGTTTATGGTTCACGACTAACCTACGATTATTCGATGTCGTTTATGGTTCACGACTAACCTACAAATGCTAATGCTCCTTCCCCTTGTGATATGCACATGTCAATTTAGCATTAGTCCAAGTAGTTGATTAAGCCATTTTACTTAGGCGATCAAACAATTTTTCAGACAATCCATCATAGCTAACTACACAACCAAAGTTTAACACCCGGTTTCGATATTCTTAATTTGAGTTCTCACATCATCATCAACATATAATTTCCCATCATTCCCCATTATTCATATTCCATTCATTTGTCCTACATTCTAGTGCACTACTTTACAAGCACATACAATAAATGAATCGGGAAGAAAAACTCACTCCGCCATTGGTACACCGTTCTTCTAGTAATAGTAATCCGGAGGCAAATAGTCACCGTCCACGGGTTCACCTATTCATATAAGAAATACCCTAATAAGTATTCTACCAACTTAGGACACTAAAACTCTAAGAAAACTTAGTAAAATCGGAATTCGCGTCATTTCCGAAGTTCCGTTTTAAAATGGCCATAACTTGGTCGTTTTAAGTCGGAATTTCGCAAATTTTATACCGATTTCTATCTACTTCGGAAGAGCTTTCTAAATATGAAGTTTAAATCAAGTTTTGAAAATATCTAAGCCTCGAATTGAGGGATCAGATCTGTACAGCGGGTTTATCAATTCCAAAAATGCGGTTTTCATGAATGCATTTGAGATTCCTAAGTATAAAATGATACTAAATGCAATGGTAATGATTTTCCCTATCATGAATGTCATGATGTGAACTTTAATGAGTCTATGTTCTTATAACTTTTTAGATTTAAAGAATTTTAAAAAAACTTTTCTTAGAAACCATTTTATACCAATGTTTAGTAAGTGAATTCACTACACTTGACCACACCTACATATTACAAGGATTTTCTTTAGAAAAACTCTACTTTGTTTAAAGAAATTTTGACCCTTATATTAGTTATATCCTAAGGCCTTTATTTCTTAATAAAATCCACATTTATAAACTTTTAAGTGGGTCTTTTACTATGGGGTTTCCAAAAATCCGAATTTAGAAATTTCCATTTCAAGTTGATTCCTTTGAGAAAAATATAATTTATACCCAAAACTTTAAGTATTTATTATACTTATACCTAAGGACTTCATTTTTAAGAAAATATCATTTTTGAAGTTGGAAAAATAGTGTTTTCTAACCCTACATCCATTATTACGAATTTTGTCTACATGACTTTTAGCTCAAAACTTCTATGGACTTCATTTCTTGTTTCCAACATTTTCTTTAGTAAAAACTCATTTAGACTCATGAAATATACTAAACATTATCTATTACCCATAGGCTTCATTTCTCTTAAAAATATGTTTAGAAGTTGATAAAAGTGTTTTTGACCTAGGTTTACAAAGTCATCCGAATTTACACAAGTTATTTTTGAAAAGTACTTTTCTTTTTGACTCCATGGACTCATCTATCTATAGATCCATATACTAGGAAAGTCATTTACTAAAGAGAAAAGCATTAAAGACTATTAATGCACATAACACAAAATAATAATGAAACCTTAAATGCCTACATGATCATGAGTAGTAAAATGATGGATCTACTTTATCAAATGCTTAAATGAGTTTTGAAAACATAAAAACTATATTTTTATAAAAGATCTTTTGTTTAAAATACTTTTTGATGGAGAAACATAAAGCTTTTGGCATGAAAGCTCCTTTAAGTGTTAGATCTACTTTGTAATGGTTCGGTATTCTTGTTTTGATCTTTCCTTGACCCTAGCAAAAGCTCATGGGGTCCTTTGGTTGGAAATATCCAAGAATCACTTAGCCATAACAAAGATCTATGAGTGGAAGGAGTAAAAGTCTACTTACTTGAAGGTAAATGGAAGATGAAAAGAAGAAATGGAAGTTGTGTGTGTGTGTGTGTGGGGCTTGGGAAGTCACGGCAAAGAGGGAAATGGGAGAGAAAATGAGAGCTTTTACACTTTGAAAAATTTGGAAAGTGAAAGAATGAGGAAAGAGAGAGAAAATGTAGTTTAAATAGGAAATGAGTTTAGGTTAAAAGGAGTAAAAAAAATTGCAAAATGGACATGGGGAGGGGGGCCATCACGCCGGTTTTCAACTTGTAGAGGAAGGGGGAAGATTTGATATTTTACTTTATTTTGATTGATTTAACTTGACGTGAAATTGTTATGAGTGTAAGAAAAGTTAAGGGACAAAATGTGTAGAGAAAAGTGAGTGATTTGAGTGATGGTAAGAGTTAGATTTGTAGGGTGCGCTAATAGGTAGTGTAGGTAGTATAGGTGTCACTTTTTGAATAGTAGTGAATAGTTGACAAGACAATTTAATCACCGGTAGTAATGAAATACGGATAAAAAGGCTATAACTGTATTTTTCATATCTCGGAAAATTATGAAAAATATATTTTTGAATTCCTTATTTTATTTTGGTTCAAATGAGTACTCATAAGTATTTTTTTGAAATTCTAGTTCCGGGGCACGTTTTCCTATAATGGGTCTCGGGATGACCCGGAATTGAAATTTTCCAAAAGTCTGATATTTTCTTGGTTTGAAATATAATTAGGAACTATATTCAAAATTAAATTTTCTTACAAAAGTTTCTTAATTGGAAACCGAGGAAAAGCCGGAATTAGGGTTCTTAGTTCTCACTCTAGACCTGAGCTATTCCGGTTTAGGGTTTTGGTTTCCGGTTCTAGGGTTATCTTGGCTGCTTGAAAAACCGGATTTACAAGTGTGAGAGGGGAGGGGCTCACGACATCAAGGGTAGAAGGAGGGGAGAGCTTTTTACTTTAGTAAAATTTGAAATAAGTGAAAATGAGGAGAGAGAGAGAGAGAGAAAAATGTGTTTATATATGAAGACATTAGGGTTTATTAATGAATAAAAATTGTAAAAACAATTCAAACGAGGGGAAAAGAAGGAGGGGGGGGGGGGGCTCGTGCCGGCCATTAGGGCGTGTGTGTGTGTGTGTGTGTTGAATTTTGATATTTTGTAATTTAAGTAATTAAAATGTAATAAATGTAACAATTAATTAAGAGACAAAATTCATTGGAAAAGAAAGTTGAAATGAGTAGTTGTAAGGATGTAAGAATAGGGTATGGGTAGTGTGTAGTGTAGGTTGTACTTGTGAATAGTAGACCATCTACTTTACCGGTTGTAACGAAAACACGAGAAAAGCTATAACTGTAATTTTTATAGTCCGGAAAATTATAAAATTGATATTTTTGGAATCCTTATAAAATTATGGTTCTAATGAATATTCCGGAACATTTTTCTGAGTTCGTGGTTCGGGGCACGCTTTCCCGTAGTTGAGCTCGGGAAGGCCCGGAATTGAAAAATTCCCGAATTTAAAACTTTCAAAGGTCTAAAATGTATACTAGAACAATAATTCAACTTCATTTACTTTATAAAACTTCTTTTATTATGAAACCGAAGGAAAGCCGGATTTAGGGTTCATAAGCTTCTCTTATTATACTCAAACTGGACCGGATTAGGATTTCGCTTCCAATTCTTGGGGTTTCTTAACTACTGAGAATACCGGGGTTTACACAAATCCACAGCTTTATCTTGCATTTACTAACTTATATCCTTAATTTGTCCTAACAATATGTAGATAATTTTTTTAACCTTAGCTTAGCCTTTTGCTCTTTGTGATGTTCTTCTAAATCTTTTCCTTACTAGATAATATATAAAGAGTGAGTATAGTAGATGCTAACAATCCCCAAGGAATATGACCTAATGTAAGCTCCAGAAAATTTTAGTAAATAATTTCAAGATGAACTTCGAAAATAAACCCTAAAAATCACTCCAAATTAAAACCAAATTTTGACAAGTCCTAAATCACGAAAGAATCCAAAAATTTCTTAATCATGAGAAAATGAAAATCCTTAAAAATAAAATAAGAACTCAGTGGTCTTCAAATTCAAAACCACGACGTACGAAAAATTCCATATTTAACTCCAACTTATAAAATCGGGTAATATAAAGCCCCAAAACAAATTAATAAAAAGTAAATAACTATTAACTTTCGAAAATGAAACCCAATTCAAAAATTCCGAAAACGTTAAAAGATAATAAATACTTACAAAAATGATATATAAAATAAATTTCTCAAATTAAATATGTTGTATAAATATAAAATACCAGTTTCCAATTTGACAAAGATCTAAACTAGAAAATTACCCGGAAACCCTAAGCGAAATACAATAGCTTAAGTCCGGCAATCTAGCGCCCTAGCCCTAGAGGTCGAGATGTAGTTTAAATATGTAAGATAGCTCGTAGTAATATAAGTTTTCTTAAAAATATCAGATTGGTAAATTTTTTACCTATTTCGAACCCGTTCAGATACAGACTTCGAAAAGCGTGTCCCGAGGCCCGAGATATAAAAAATATACCAATAATACCGTTAGACTCGTAATTTCATAAGATTTTCAAATATATCAGTTATATAATTTTTCGGGTTATAAAAGTTACAGTTATAACCTTTTTATCGTATTTACATTATTACCGGTACTTGATTGATCTTTTGTACTATTCATTTTTATTTCATTACAAAATTTTATTATTCTTATAAAGCCTTATATTTTTAGATAAATATTTTATATGTTATAGAAAATTTTGTTTTTCTAAAATTTAGTTCGTTTCGGGTCTTTACGGGATCAGATTCTGTTTAAGAACCGATACTAAAAATAAAATAAATTAATTTAATAATTGAAAAACATTTTTAAAATATTTTTATTTTCATAAAATAATTTTGTATAATTTTCCGGGTTATAAAAATATCATTTATAGCCCATATTCGCGTATTTTGATCATACCATAACATATTTGTTAAATTACTAAAATAATTCAAATAATTATTTAATTTAAAAAATGAAAAATCTGCTACAAATATTTGGAATAAATTTTCTAATTTTATTTTATTTTAATTTAATTTATTAATAAAACTTTTACAACCCATACCTTCAAGTACACCTTACACATATCGCTTCCTTTTCACTTCAATCTTTCTACACATTATCCCACAATTGATGGCAGACTTTTGACTCTTTCATGGCTGTCATTGTCCTTTATTTACTCCTATTTTGACTAAAATTAATATATTTCAATCCTTCTTCAAAAGATACACATACCATTAATTACATCCCCCCCCCCCCCCCCCCCCCCCCCCCCCCCCCCCCCCCCCCCCCCCCCCCCCCCCCCCCCCCCCCCCCCCCCCCCCCCCCCCCCCCCCCCCCCCCCCTCGATTTTCTGCCATGTTTTATTTTTTTCTCTCTTCAATTAATTAAAACACATTTAATACACTTATTTTCTCTCTCTCCTTCATTTACTCCTTCTTTCCTTTTTCATTCCTTAGCTTTTTCTCTCTCTTTTCTCTCCATTTTTGCTCTTGTTCTTAGAAGAACCAAGCTGCCCCCATTCCATTCTTGAGCTTCCACACCTATTTCTTAAATATTTCTAAGCAAATCTTCTTCCCAAAGCTCCATAGGTGATATAGGTAAAGTGTAATGAAGGTTTCATGCATCAAATGACCTTCCATAAGCTTAAAAGCTTAGGATGATGATGCCAATAATGAAACACTTATTTTCTCTACTTTTATTATCTTGTGTTTCAATTATTTTCTTGTTTAAAGTTGATATATTTTGTAGATCTAAATTTTTTTAGCTTTGATTTTCGTTTATGCCATGGATCTTGTTATTTAAGTTGTTATATTTGTTATTCTTATGATTTATGATAGATTTATCATCCACATGTTCATCTTAGTGATTCATGCAAAAAAAAAAAAAAAAAAAAAAAAACTAGTTTAAAAGACTAGATCTAGTGTTTTGAGTTCATAAATGCATTAGATCTTTGTTTTATGTTCATGAGCAACTTGTGATAGCATGATGATGGTAGGAAGATTGTACAAAACTCAAGATCTATCTTATTTTCAACAAAAATCAATTTTGAAAATTCGGATGAAAATGGAACCATATTTAGAAAAGTGGTTTTTCAACTTCAAAATGTGTATTTTTCATTTAAAATGAAGGGCTTAGGGTATAGATAACATAAATGAGTAATTTTGATGAGCAAAGTTTAGATCTATGAGTTTAAAGTTTGTTTTCATGGGTTTCATCTAGGTGTATGTTCTTATTATTTGTAGATCTTAGATTTGAACTTGAACAAAATTTGTGAAATTCGTATTTTGGCAAGACCAATATTTAAAAACCACTTTCTAAGTGTCAAAATGTAATTTTTTCTTAAGAAAATGAAGGCTTAATATATGTATATCATCAAGACTTCTTTTTACAAGAATCTAATGTGATTTTCAAAATAAAAATGTTATTTTCGAATTTTGGCCAAGGCATATTTTAAAAACATGTTTTCCAACTCAAAAATGAAGTTTTTGTTTAAGATATGAAAGGCTCTTAGGATAGGATATGTAAGGAATGGATTTTCATAAGTTTAGATAGATTTTATCAAAAGGAATATCCAAAAATGAATTTTGTAAATTTGGATCTCAACCAAGACCCATTTTTAAGACCCATTTTTAAAACCCATTTATCAACTCCAAAACTCATGTTTTATGTGAAAAATGAAGTATATAGGTAATAGGTATCATTAACTAATGATTTTCACAAGTTAAAATGAGTTTAGGCATGAGTAATGTGCAAGACAAGAAATAGAATCAAGATGAGAAAATTTTTGGTTAGTAACCAAATTGTGAAATTCGTAATTTTGAGTGAAGGCTATAGGAACACCTATTATCCAAGTTCAAAATGAAATTTTTATGTATTAAATGAAGTCCTTAAGTAATAGGTATCATAAGGTCTTAAATTTTAATGCATTAAACAAGTTTTTCCCAAATGAATCATTTAAAAAGGTGGATTTTCTAAAATTCGGATTTTGGAATCAACCCCACTTGAAAACATGCTTACAAAGTGTAAAATGGAAATTTTTATGTAGAAATGAAGGTCATAAGTAATATATATAATGAAGACTCAATTTTAACAAAACTAATTATATTTTCTTAAGCAATAAATCCAAAACGAATGGAAATGATCAAAGTTAGAAAACCAGATTTTCAAAAAGTAGTTATATTTGAAGCCTTGCAAAATAAGGAGTTCCAAATTTTCTTTTACCAAAAATCATCAAGATCATGCATACATGAAACTCATTTCATGCCATTCATGTTAGGAAATCACTCATATTGCATATATAGCTAATTTATATAGCAGGAACATTTAAACATTTACAAAGCTATTTTTTGGAAATTGAAATTGTTGCTGTCCTAATTTGATCCAAGCTTTTCGAAGCTTCAAAGTTTTTAAAACTTGAAAATAATATTATAATTAGATAGATCTTTCGAAGTAGATAGAAATCGATATATAATTTGCGAGATTCCAAGTTAAAATGACCAAGTTATGGCCGTTTTAAGTTGGAATTCCCTCTTGGGACGCGAATTGTGAATTTGATAGTTTGAATGAGATAGTTTGGATTAGTTAAGTGATGAAATACTTATTAGAGTATTTCTTCCTTCCATTTTAGGAGATCCCGAGATCGATGATTCCCTGCCACCGAATTACTATTATTAGAAGACCGGTGATCCAATGGCCGAGTGAGTTTTCTTTTTGTTTTGTTACCTTGATTGTGCTTGTAGTTAGTTGCATTAGATTACAGGAACAAGATAAAAATTGATATGAATGGGGATGGGATACATGATGAGGCTGTGATGAATGTATGCCAAAGAATACTAAAGCATATCGAAACCACGATTTGATTGGATAACTACACTGTTCATATTATTTCTATTATGTGTATGATATTAGCTGGTCACTCTAAAGAATGTATAAATATTTTGACCTAAGCAAAAATTAAATTGATCATGCATCACATTGGACATATTGCATTTGGTAGCGTGCTACTCCTACGCAGGTCGATCGGTATGGTCCGATGACTCGTTTGGATAATGAGACCCGGGATCAGAGCTCATTCATAGGAAACTAAGGCGCATCGGGGATGCATTCCATGTGTGAGCCTAGCCGAGGCGAGTGCTAAGAGCCGAGGGCTTGGGGACTAGCAGCGGTCGTGTAGACTTCAATACCATCCCTAACCCAAGATACGGAGGGCGTAAATCCGTTTTGTGTGTGGGTTCCGGATACCCATACATAATTGCTTGCTCACGTGTTTGTTCATACATAGCATATGATTGATTAATGCTTGCTTGTTCTGGTACGGAACTAAGGGAATTCTCACTAAGCTAGTGTAGCTTATACCCCAATAATTGTTTAAATGAACAGGTTATCTCAAGAATGCAAGATGGGGACCGAGATGGTTGAAGCTAAGAATGGCTTCGGGATTCCGGCAAGAAATGAGAATGTTGAAGTTATCAGCTAGTTTTATGATTTGTCTTGTAATAGTTTATGTAGGAAAGTCTGTTGATGAATGTAATTAAAGTTGAATGATTTGTATTTTGAAGTATAGTGGTTTGTATCGGAAGTATAGTGGATTGTATTTCCTTTACATTGTTACTCAATTGTATCAACATAAAATGTATTATTCCGATGTGTCTCCTTTATGTGTTAGACGCCTTGTACATAATATGGAAACCTTCGCATGACTGAGGTGGTCATTCTTAGGCTTTAATATTGTGTACGGCGGACTGCCACGTTTAGGGTACCTTCGGGGCGTGACACCTAATATTTTTTATAATACTTTGGTAGGTGCACCTACTTATGTTGGTGATTACAACCAAAGTTAAACAGAACTTATTAGTATTTTTATAAATTTTTTGAAGACTTCAACTTCATGGTTGCTTTTCTTTAAATGAGAAAACCCCACAAAATAAAAAAAAAAGTCAATAACTCAAATCAAAGATCCGCAACATGTTATCTAAATAGACAAAGTTTTGATAAAAGGTAGTTACGAAGGCCAATAACATGCTAATTGAATACATAAAGTTTAAATGGCAATTTAAAAACTCCACTGATATTAAATTTGGGTTAGAACAAATTTGTAAAAAATTTTGTAAAACTAATTCTAAGTTGTATTTTTAATATTTTTTTAATATCACATCAAATATATTTGGATCATGTATTCAATGCATTCCTCAAAAATTGGATTTATATCATGAGGATTATATTTATTCATTTAGTCATTAGTTATGGACGATTTAATTAATCAAGTTTATGAAGAGCATTACTTGATCATTATTTTTAGATTTGAGAAGATATTTCCCATAATATTTGCTAAAGTTTTTTCAGGAATTTATTGTGATTAAAATGATATTATGAAAGAGAAGATAAGGATAATGATCTCAATATTATGTTCTCCACAAATCAAGGGATACTTATCAACAATAACAGCTAAAACTTATTCTTATTATCTATATTTAATTTTTGAAGTTTTAAAGGAGGATTTTATGTAGATTATTTCAAGATAAAGATCAATAAGACACCTTTCATATTTCAAGGAACTTAAATTCAAAAGAAGAGAAAGTTATCCATATAATTAAGGGATAAGCTTTAAGAAGATTTTTTAAACATTTCTAATAGTTCTTAATGGAATTTTTCATAATTTCAATAAATTATAAGATAACTTTTAATAAAAAAAAAATAAAACATTTCAAATGACTATAACCAATGAGGGATGAATAGGTATATGGTGAATAAAGCATGAAGCACTATTTATACCCAACCATATGAAGTATAATGTATTAAATTTTGTACCCGAAACCTATCTTGTGATACTTTGTGCCCATCATAAACCCTATACCCCATAAAACTTATAGGGTATAGGATATCATGTGGAATCTATAGATTTTTTTACCAAAATTTCACATTTCTTTCTTTCTTCCTTAAACTTAAAGATTATAGTATTTGATGTGGTTTCAAGTAATATGTAAAAGTACATATTTTTGTATATTCACTATAAACAAGCATAGAAATTCAAAATAATTTAAAAAGAAATTTGTTAATATCATAAATTCTACAATATGCATAATCTATTTATATGTGAAAGTTGAAACTTGTAATGAATACCTATAGAACATGCTTATGTAATATTAAACAAAACTATAAAACTTAAACAAATTCCAAATTTAAAAAATTTGGAGTTACTTCTATATTAATTAGTCTTAGAATATAAACAACACACACACACACACACACACACAAAATTTAGGGGTTCAAGGATATACATATGTAACCATAATTCCTCAAAAAAAAAAATAAAATGTCCTTTCAAAATAAAATAATATATATTCTTCTCTAATAAATATTATCGGAAGGTAGTCAACAAATAATAATCTTAAATAAAAGTGCTTGTAAAGTAAAAAAAAAAAAAAAGTATAACTATTTAGTCCTTATATATTAACATTATTCTAATTATATTTAATGGGGTAACAGGTTTCTAGGGACTATACCCTACCGTATAAGAGTAAGTTTTAGAAAATCTAGACACGTACCTTACCCTATAATCGTTATTACCCACTCAGACCATACCTAATTGAGTAAGGTATGGGTAAGCACCTAATATGACAGGTGTCAGGTCCCAAAGGGTATCCTAAACACGACAGTCCGCCACACTCAATATTGAGGCTTAAGTATGATAACCTTAGTCATCCCGAAAGTCTCGATGTCGAGTGTAAGGCGTACTTTCATGATCGTAGTGGACCAAACTCTGGATCATGCCGTTTTAGCAGTTATACACAATACCAATCAAGAAAATAAATCATAACAATATAACCAAGGTTCATAAGAAAATTATTAAGGAGTCTTTACAACATTAAGGGCATTCCCTTATTAAAGATAACTGAGTCAAATAAAGAGTCTATTATAAAACGAATTACATTTTTGAACTTCTCTTAAAATCCATGTCTACTTCTATCTTGCACTTCTATCCATAAGATCTCGACTCAAAAGCATTACCTAGGTAAAATAACCTATTAGTTCCAACCAAAGGTATGAGAGCTGCAAAAGATATCTAAGAGGGTATAAGCTATTAGCTTAGTGAGATTTATATCCACAAATAAACACTCAACATTCAATAATCAAATCAAGTTTAGTTAAGCAACCATATAAGACGCACAAGCACGTGGGCAAATAATACATATGATTTTCTGGGAATTATATGTTTGAATGGATTTACCCCTCCATTCGGTAGCTAGGTGTTTCAGACCGTATAGGTTGCTATCGTACAACATAGTTCCATGATAATTCTTATTTTTAACAACTTTCTCGCAAAAATAAAAGGTATTATAAACCAACTTACTTGTAGCTTATTTTCGAGCCACTACATAGCTGCCAAATAGGTTTTATTAGGATGTTTTCACATCGCTAGTTGATTCGGACAATGCCTCGTTGATTTATAGAAATTACAGACTTTATGAATCTCCTTACTAAGCCTTTATCCCACTAAAGGAATAGTAATCAATGCAATGAACTCACCCGATGACATGGATGAATTATTTTAGTTATGTACTCATGGCATAATTAAATAATTTGTGGGTGATCATAGAATTACAAACAATCAATCTTATATTAGATCAAACATTCATTATAAATAATTCATGCCTAGAGATACTTAATCATAATTTCAACCTAGTATGTAAAGCACATACATTTTCCATTTTATCTTTTCCTTAATTATAATGCTACTATTTTACAAGTAAAATCATAAGTGCAAATATGTAAGATATAAACTCACTTGGCCATATTAGAAGCTCCTTAGTCGAAATAGTCCCCCGGGTAAGGTAGCTCGGACTCCACGTCACCTATACAAAAAAGTACCCGAAATGAGTATTTCTTGGAAGTTTTACTTAAAATTGTAATTCTATTGTTACTAAGTTCGTCAAAATTCGCATAGAAGAAAGTTCCAACTTAAAATGGCCATAACTTGCTCATTTTAACTTAGAATTTCACATATAATATACCAATTTCTGTCTACTCAAAAACTTCTATTCATTTCTAAAGTTATTTTCTACATAAAAATTCGTTTGGCTTCCCAAAAGCCTCGGTATAGAACTAAAACATGAAATCCCAGTTTTTTGCAAAACAATTTCCAAACTCAGTTTTATTTAAAATTTCTTTTGGCAAAAATATAGATATATTATATATATATATATATATAGCTGGGAAATCCTTTGAGTATTTATATAGACTCATATTATATGCAACCTTTTAATGATGTTGTCTCAACGATTATTTTTTGTAAAACAATTTATTTTAAAGGTGTTAAAACTTAACAAATTTCTTTCTAAGTTTTTTGAAGAAACTTTATAATTCCTTAGGTTATTGTAAACAAGTATATTCTTATTTTGTTTTCTAATTTCTTTCTCAAAATTAGTAAATTTCCTTTTAACTTTTAACGTTTTACAAACTTTTGCTTTTGTGGCAAAAGTAAGTTTCTAAAGTCTTTATCAAGTTATGGATAGCTTATGGTGATTTTTAACTTGTATATATTTCCTTCTTAAAGAAAAATGGTTTTGTTAGACAATTCTTCTTATCTTACACTCTCATCTTCTAACTTCTTTGAAATAGATTTTATTTCTAAAACTTAGTTCCTTAAGTCTTCTATCAATTTTTCCTTGGAAAAAATTATTCTTTTTAAGTTGTTGATAAGATTCATTGTTTTTGAAAATCATCATACTTATATCCTTTTTATTTCTTTTGAAAATGAGTTTATTATTTATATACTTGGAAATCCTTTATTTTATATGTGGGTTTATAGATTAGAGGCTTGATTTTTATGTTAACTTGGAAAACTAGCCTTGCTCTTAGTTGTTATTATGGAGTTAGTTTAAATCCTACAAGTAAACTTTTATGAAAACTTTGTTTACCAAGAAAATATTTATGCTAAGTTTTGATAAACTTTATGTAGTTTATAAAAAAAAAAAAATGTTTATTTTGTTGGTTAATTTCTTTTATGAAATCATCTTTGGTGTTATTTAAGAAAAATCTTGGTGAGTTTGAAAAGAAGTTGAAAAATGATTTTCTTATGTGTTTGGTAACAAAATCTTGATTTAGAGATAATGTCATATATTGAAAGAGTTAAGTTTTATTTTCCTTTATTAAGGAAAGTCTACTTCAAATTTTTGTTGAGACAAGATCATTATAATAATGCATGTACATGAGCATAGAATATGAAAAATGATGAAAATATATGAGAAGCAAATTAATAATAAGCAAGATAATATATCAAGTATTGGGAACCTTCGCTTCATCAAGGTATCCCGGTCAAGCATTGGGAGCCTTAGCTTTATCAAGGCATCTCGACCAAGTATTGGGAGCCTTAACTTTATCAAGACATCCTGGGACTAAGAATAGACTAGTCCCAAAAAGAGAAAAAGAAAAAGAAAATAAAAGGCAATAATAGGAGCAATGATAATAATAGAAAGAAGTTAGTAGAAGTTAGTGAGCATTTAGGCTCTAAGAAACATATAGACATATATATATAATAATACATATATAGTTATGTTAGAATCATAATAACATCAAGGTAATAATAATAACAACATTAATAAGAACATATATAAAAACATAATAATAAGATAATAATATAGGAATTTCATGTGTAAGAACAAATATGAATATGTAGTTGCTTTAACTACTCATATGAGTTTCAAAACAATACCATGGTTATGTTAAGTTACATGACATGGATAATCTAAATGGTTGGAAGAAGCTTTTACCTAAAGTGTTTTATAGTAGGAATAAGGTAAGGAATGTAGGTTTATGTGGTTGATGGTATGTAGTAAATGGTTTGTGTGTAGAGAAGGGTTTTGTATGTAGTTGGTGTAAGAGAGTTTTGGTAGAGATAAATTTTGGAGAAAGGTTTTCTAGGGTGATTTTGGAAGAGTTATGTTATATGAAATGAATGTGTGAAAAAAGTGGAGGGAGAAGGGGTATTTATAGTTGAAAATAGAGGGAAATTAAGTGTAATAAAATAAATTGAAAAGAAAATAAATTAAGAAAGAGAGGGGAGGGTACGCACCAGCCATAGGGAGAGAGAGGGGGAGAAATAATTAAATTTTGTAATTTTGTAAGAAAAGTAATTAATATGTAAGATATGATTTGATATAAGAAGTAATGAAAAGGTAAAAAGTAAGAAAATAAGTATATAGGTAGTAAGAAAAAATAGAGATAGGTCAATAGTAATGAATAGTAGAGAAGTACAATGAATGGTAAACAAGGCTAATAAGTTACTGGTAGTAAAGAAAATATGTGTATAAATGCTTCATTTGTAATTTTTAGTTACCGAAAAATTACGAAACTGATATTTTTGGGTTTCTTATGTTATTACGAGTCTATTGGTATAAACGGAATATTTTTTCCATCCGATGTTCCCAGGCACGGTTTTCGAAAACTGATCCCGTTCGGATCCGAGAGACACTAGAAATTGACGTATCTGATATTTTTATACTTCCTTATATAATTACAAACCATTAACTTAATTTTGTTGTCTAGGGTTTAAGAACATGGGATTGCGAGATCTAAACTCTAGGGTTTTAGCATAGGTTTTTGTTAACTAGGGTTTCCGGTTGACTTCGGTCCTAAGGTTTGAACTTAGGAATCATCGTAAAATCTAGGGGTTTATAATAGGGTCACCACTCACCCTATGACTAATCATAGAATAATATTTATTGTCTAACAAAAATTTAATGAATTGAATTTTAAACCCTATCAAGAATAAATAAGAAACAATAATAGCCAGATACTTAGTGTTGCATGAGCCGATTCTGCCTGTAGAGATTAGCTCCCTGCAAACAAAGAAAAGCAATTAGAGGTGCATTGGGGGGTTATCCAACACGGGCACTCTGATGCCTAAGTTAGTCCATGCGTCCTTCTCCCAAGCTTTGTTGAATTTGGTCTCCCTTTCCCCCTAGAGGGAAGGATCAATTATAGTTCGTGGTCATACCAGAATAGGGTATACTGTATCTTTTCTATTAGGGCGAATCTCCACCTGGTAGTTGACATGGCACCCGAGGTAATAAGGACACTCGAGTTGGAAAAGCTATAGCTACATAGGGTGTAGCTGAGCTGATTTTGTCCCCTTCAATCCCAAGGTGAGACATTAGTATTTCATGGCTACTGAGCTTGGACGAGTTCATAAAGGTAGCTTGTTAACAAGCTTGGTTTTGTGGAGGTAACTCATGGTCGTGCTTAAAGAACTATCATCAGGAACAATCTCATGGAGAATTTGCTCCTGATTTATTCTGTTGGTGATGCAAGTAACACCTCAGGTTCCTTCTCTAGATCATAACCCGAGGTATAGTCAAGCGTGATTCCTCTTGGGCTGACGAGGAAAGTGATTTCCTGGGCTTTGAGGCCCATATATGACGGTGGTAGATGAGTAAGTTGTAGTCTATATTTCATTGTCAACACTTGCTCCCCCACTCCCATCATATAAAGACGAGGAAAGTAAGTGATCTGGCTTTAGCTTATGAGGTGGGCTTGAGTGGTCGATGCTTTTTCATTTAAGCTACTTCGCTTAGAGAGTTGGCATTGTCATGACCTTTAATAGGCCGAAGGGGGAGAATAAGGCGGTATTTTTGAATAGGAGTGTGCTCTAATTCAGTTGCTTTCTCTCTCTGTCTCTTTCTTTGTATGCCTAAGTGGCAGAGTTGGAGAGAGGGTTGGTCGTTTCTAAGGCAATGAAGAAGCATGTGCTGGCAGAGCGTTACAAGAGCTAGGAGTGAGGAGAGCTTTAGTAGGCTATTGCTAAGGAGCATGCTTAAGCAATATCCTAAGCTTGATCATAGCTTCTTTGTTATTCGTCTGGGGAAGGCTACCGCTGAGGTTGGTGAAGAAGATGAGAATGAGGACGAAGAAGATAAGGAGGAGAGGAGCAGAGCATCACTAAGGTTAGGGAAGGTGACGAGCCGATAGATGCTATTATTAAACTATGTTGTCTTAGACACGACCTAAGGGGCTAATCAGCAAGCTCCCGAAGTCATAGCTTACGAGGTCACGCTAGCACCATAGCCCTATATGGAAGGTTGGGTTGAGGCGCTCGTGGTGCTCCCACTAAAGGTCAGGTGGAGATCACTGGTGGTACTCCTATTGTCCCTCGACCTGTGACGAGTGAAGAGATCTTTACTGATTGTCAAATCGACTAAGCTTCTAGTCTTTTTCTATCTATGTAATGCAAATTGAGTTATTAGCTCGTTCGAATTAGCTGTTTGCCCTTTAGTGGCTCTAAATGTAAAACTTTTCCTCAATGAATTTTTTTTCTATTATTTCTTGAGTATTTTGATTTATCTTTACTTATTTATTTTATCACATGAGCTAAGTCTTCTCCTTGTGGTCCTTCTTTCTAGGCATAGTTTATCACTTTGTAGTCAGAAATTCCACTAAGTGTCCATGGCTTTACTATGTTTTTTGAGGATCAGGTTAGAGCTAGATAGACTTGATATGTTGTGCGGAGGTTGTTTTTCCTTTAAACCAGCTTTGAATTTAATGCATTGTGCTTCCGTATAAGCGATAACATCGGTCAGTAGGTAGGCTTATGCATGGCTGGATGTTCTCTTTTCCAAAGCTTTGTGTGTAAACCCCTAGAGTTTTTTGGTAGTTTTATAAGTCAATCTTATGGCTAGAATTGAAACTAGAATCCTAAAGTCAATCTAGATCATTATCTAGTTCTAGAAAACCTAGATCCGGCCAGACCACTTTTGAAGCCCTAAAATAATAAAAATAGAATAAATCAAAATTATGATCCAAAATATGTCATATACCCTCAGATGATCATATTTGACGAAAACTCATTTGTTTCGGACCTGAAAGGGATCAATTTTCTAAACAGGACCCCAATAAGCAAAATGAGGCAAAATATTCTGGCAAACAATCTAAACTCATAATGTAACAAAAATTCGTAAAAATTTCAAATACAGTTTTTATGGCTTATACAAACATTAGATATAGCTTTATTACGCGTATTTTTATCACTATTGGTAATTTAATTGCCTTGATTATTATTTACTACTATACACATCTCTCTACTTTATCTTACACTTATTTTTATAGATCTATTGCTTACATTTTCTTTTCCAATATTACTTTATACATAACTTCTCTTACAATTTATTCACTTTTCTCATCTAAAATTTTTTTAATCACATTCTCCCCTTCTCCTCCCTCATGGCTGGTGTGATCTCTCCCCTTCTTTCTTATATTTTTTCCTTTTTCAATTTATTTTAATCCAGCAAATTTCCTCTACATTTCTCTATAAATACCCACACATACCTTCATTTCTTACACATATTCTTATACAACACAAAAACTCTTGCAAAATTTCTCTACATACTTCCTAAACCATAAACTTCTTCCCCCTACCTCCCAACGCACCATTTGTGCCTTCACAAATACTTTCTTTCAATTTCTATCTTAGGTAAAACACTAAACCTCTTCTATATAATACATTATGTGATGTGAGTATGTATATATGTATTCATTTTTTCCATATAAAGTCCCCATGATTCAATGTAAGGGAATGGAAATACAAAATAACATAATACTCATATCACAATGTGTATCTTCATTATTATTATGTGTTAATATTATTCATGTTGTTACTATATGTTAGTATGTATATTCTTAAAGCCTAAATGCCCACTAATCTAACTCATTTATTTAATGCTTTTTATGTCATGCACATTATCTACTACTTGCTATTATATAAGACTAATCATTTTTGGTCTTGGACTTATCCAAATTCAAGTTCGAAGGAGACCGGAAAAAACTCAAGTCATAAGGAGCCTTGAAATTAAAAGCTAAGACTCCCATAATTTTCTTATTTTCTATTTTACTTTATTTATGAGATTGGAAATATTTCAAGTCTCGGAAAGCCTTGATAATGATATAAGACTCCTATATCTTATTTCCTTATGCTTGCTTTATTTTATCTATCTTGGTGACTAGAGCCATTTCAGGTCCCGAGGGAGTCTTGATAACAAACTAAGACCCCTAAGCTTTTATTTTTATATCTTTATGTAAGGCATTCTACAAGGGCAAAGTCCTCACACAAAAGCATAACCTTCTATTTGTACTTCACAAAGGTTTCATCATGTCTTATTTCCAGGCATTGGGCCTTCATCCTAACTGCACCAAGAGTAAGCTATAAAAGACAAGAAAGGTTATTAGTCTTTTTGAAAAGTTCTAGGCTTTTCTAACTATCTAAATCTAAGTCCTGTCTACTTTTTTTTTTTTTTTTTACTTATCTACCTTTTCTTTTTCTAAATTCATTCCTATTACCTTATTCTCCTAAACTTGTTGCTTTGATACCAACTTAAACTGTCACACCCCAAAAGTTATCCTAAACATGGTAGGCCGTCACATACGACATTAAGATTAAAGAATGACTACCTGAGTTACACGAAAGTCTCAATATCATATGTAAGGCACACGACATGATAATAGGAGATGCCAGTGGGAAGTGTAGTTTGAGCATGTAATATAAAGCATGCAAGAACCTAGACAAATACTAACCCACATAATATAGTTCATGAATTTGTTATAAAAGCCTTAGGGTCATTCCCCCGTTAAATTTTCCAAGGATCGAATCATAAAATCTAAGTCTTTACAATAAAACTTAAATAACTTCACCAAAATATTTCAAAGGAAGTCTAATCTAGGTACATGATTGGATTTTCCTAAAAAGCTCCCAAAAGATGACTTTCACGGATAAATGGAGATCATGGGAACAAAAGCAAATGCTCCTGTGCATGCAAAAATCTATAGGAGTGTAAGTATTACTTGCTTAGTGAGAACATTCCTGGTTTACCATATTCGAAATAAAAGATATCAAATAAGTTTAATTATTCAAGCAAGTGAAATGTAACAAACGCATGAGCATAAAAGATGTAATATACGGAAATATAAAGATGAAAATATAATGGATTATGAATCATAAGATTATATATAGGATAAGTTTAAGGTCAAAACAATTAAGCTATAAAAGTTTAAGTTTGATTGTGGAATGAATGTTGAAGTTCGAATTTCTGCAATTTTTTATAGATGCAACGCCGCCACCTGGTGAAGCTATGCCACCGACGTAGAGACGGTGTAGGAAGGAACAGTAGCATTTCTTTTAACGCTGAATGGAACGCCGCTAGTGTACGCGAGCGTTGATTTTGATCAGTGTGATTTCTTTTAACGCCGCATAGGAACGTTGCCGGCGTTGGTCATGGATTTACTGACATATGTTGTTGGATCGAAATTCTAGGAATTTAATGCCTTGATGAATGCCGCTCGTGTTCGTGTTATCTTTGCCAGCGTAGGGTGTACGCCGGCAAAATAATACGTACACCGCCGGCGTAGGTGCTGATGTATGAGCAATTTCTATATATACGAGACGCAAGAAGACATTTTCGATAGAAATGTTTTTCCTTCGTCAAAGAGAGTTTTGGAGTGTTCTTGGAGTTCTAGGGTTGGAGAATCATCAAGAGTGTGTTTTTGATCCAACGTAAGTGATCTTAACCTTCTCCTATGTGTTCTATACAAATTTGTATGAGTTTTGTTAGGGTTTGATGGATTTTTCATGAAGGTTTTTGGAGAAAAACCCTAGCTTTGTATGAAATTTGAAATTTTGAGAAATGATTCATGTTTGGTGATCCAAGTAAGTAAGTAAAATCTTTTAAACGTAAATATTCAATGAAGGTTTATTCTTGATATGAATGTGATTGTTCTTGTTGTTGTGAATATTAAGGTTTTTAAGGATTATCGAGTTCCGTAGATTGTTGTGGAAGATTGATCGGGTTAGATGGTGCAATCACCATAGATGGTGCAACTTGGTGACTTTCTTTGTCAGGAATTTGGAGATTTGGGTTGTTGTTGTATTGTCATTATTGATTGAAGTGTTGTAGAGATTCGGGATATTTAGTTGTAGTTGAGTGTTGTCGATAAAGGATTTTTAGGAGATTTCATATTAGAGTTTCTGAGATTGAGAAAGGTACGACCAATCCTTGTTTGTTATTTGTGCTTGTAAGTTAGTATTGTGTGTTTAGTTGTAGGAAATAGACTCATAATGAATCTAATGATAATTGGCTCAATAACTTGTTTACTGGGTGTGATTGGCTATGACCAGTAAAGACCTGGCAGACAGTGATATTTGTGTGGCACCCTGATGATCTTTGTGTGAGGTTGTCCCTAGTGGACTCGTGTATTGAGATGATTCCAATAGAATCAGGTGTTTTGGATTCGAAGTATTTGGGGAGTACGCACTCATTCATATATGTATATAATTATTACTTTCAAAGAGTTGTTTGATTTTCAAAGAGGTCTAAGTAACTCCGAGTTCGGGATTAGAGTATACCTAATACTGGACTGTATTGTTTTGTTAGCTTAAGAAAGATAATAATATGGCTGTTTGCATTAGCTTAAGTTGCATGAATTACCTATCTGTTGTATGTGCATATGCATTTGTTTTTGGATTAGAGTTTTTGTACCGAGTGTCGCCACTCATTCTTTTAAATTTCAGGTACAAGTAAAGAGGATATAGTATATGATCTTTCTGGATATGAGCTATTCTTTGATAACGGAGATGGTATTAGTGGACCCGACTACCCAGCTGAGAGCTAAGCTTTAGATATCATGATTTTTAAAGAAAAGAAACGTTTAGGTTGGTTTCAATGAAAGGATTTTAATGTAAACTCTTTTAGTTTTTTTTTTTTTTTTTTTTTTTTTTTTTTGGAATTGTTGGCTGTGTTATGCCGACTTGGATTTTATGTTTAAACCAGGAGTTTATGTTTTATGAAGTATATGTTTTTAGTTTAAATAGGTTTCGTATCCTTAAGATACCCTATGTGTGTTTACTAGTGATTAATGTATTATTGTAGATATTAAAGCCTTTGCGTGTCCTATATAAGAGAGGATACATGGCGGATTGTAATGCCTTCAGGTTAAAGCGTTACAAAAGACATATGGTTTTTCGAGAACCATATGTTGAATGAATTTATACCCTTCATTTAGGGTTGGGTATACCGACCAATTATGGCTAACAAATAAATTTTATAGTTCTTACCGGCTACTATTCGCCACCAACAACATGTAGATCTTATTGGCTATTACTCACCATATGCAGATACTAGGTTATGCCGACCACCACTATCATACACTTGTCCTACCAAATGTATAATAGCAAATGCAATGTGACTCTATTAGTGACATGCATGATTCAATTCTATTAAGAGTCTAGCATTTAGTTACATTATTTTGGGGGTGATCATAAGATTTTTAGACACTTCAGCTTAGTAGTAAAGTATACAATTTATTATAAACATTTCAAGACTTGATATGCTTAACATGAGTTCACCAATCATTATGAATCACATGCACTTTTATGTTTTATCTTTTTCCTATTTCTGGTGCCACTAAACTATAAGCACAAATATGAGTATAAAAAAGAAATGAAGTAAACTCACTCAACCATGTCTTGATAGTAGCTTTCTTAATCAAAATAATCATCAAGATAGCAAACATCATCCTCCTCGTTTCCTAGACAATGATTATTTCATAGAATTTATATTTGAATTTTCTAACTCTATCTTCTATTTACAGTAAAATTTGAATTTGTGGAAATTCCAACTTAAAATGGTTATAACTTGCTCATTTTAACTTGGAATTTCGCATATTATATGTCATTTCCTACTTACTCAATAATATCTGTCTATTTCTAAGGTTATTTTTATCATAAAAAGTCGTTTGGGTCCCGAAATGGTTCAGTATAGAATCACCGCGAATTTTCCAACGGTTGACAACATAATTTTTCAAACTTTCTTCACCTAAAAATCTTTAAGTAAAAATATAGATATTTATATGGTTGGAAAAATCTTTTTAATACATAAATAGAATCATATTTTATCGATGATGCTATTGGTGTTGTTTCAAAAATTACTTTTCATAAAACAACTTCTCTTATAGGTTTGAAAAATTGGATTTTGACAAATTTTTCTTTAAGTGGTTGGAACGAAAACTGTAAATTCTTGAGATATTATAAATAAGTGTTTTATATTTTTATTTCCTAATTTATAAATGATAAATTAATTTTCCAAAGAAAATTTGATTCTTTAAGGTATCTACAAATTTTATTTCTAGTGATGGAAAAATAGAGTTTTCAAAATTTTTCTTAAGTTATTGATAGTCTCTAATGTCTTGAGTTGTGTTACATGTATATTTTCTCTTCACATTTATGTTCTTCTATTTCTTAGCAAATAAGTTTACCATTTTTAAAACTCCTTTCTTAGGCCAATTTTATTTATCTAAGTGGGTTTATAAATTAGTAAGTGGATTTTACCTTAACTTTGAAAACTTGTCTAGTTTTTGGTATTCATTATGAAGTCGATAAAAATTCTTATATTGTATAGCAAAGAATTATCAACATTAAAGTTTCAAACCAAAATTTTTATGTTACCATTTTGAAAAGAAAGTATATATTCGTTTAGCTACATCCTTGAAGAAATCTTTATTATTAATACTTAAAAATTTCATGACGAGCTTGTCTAAGTTTTCGAAAAGAATTCATTGAAAACAATCTCTAAACCTTTGATGGGAAATCCTTGCTAAGTGACAAAATTCATTCTAAAAGAGGGTTTAGTCTTATTTTTCCTTATTTAAGAAAAACTCCATTTTTTTTTTTTTTTTTTGTTGAGACAACATCAATATGGTTATGCATGAATATGATTATATAGTTATGAGAAAGACAAGAATATCACATAATAAGAATATAAGAAGCATAATAATAATGTCAAGTATCGGGAGCCTTAGCTTCATCAAGGCATCCCAGAACTAAGAAAAGACTAGTTCCAAAAGAAAAAAGAAGAGAGAAAAAAAAAAGAAAAAGCATAATAAGAACAATAATACTATAACAAAATCATAAATAAAATTATATATAAACAAGAATAAAACATGAACATATTATTGCTTTCTTAACTCTCATGAGTTTTAAAAAACACACACTATAGTCACGTTAAGTTACAAAAACATAGATATCATTTTAACAATAATATGATAACATAGAATTTAAATATAAACAAGAACAAAACAATGAACATGTTGTTACTTCCATAACCTTATAGGTTTAAGAAACATACCCTATAGTCATGTTAAGTTACATGACATGAAGAATAAATATGAGAAATTTTACCTAAGGTTATATATTTGTTGAAGAAGAAGAGAGGTAGTTATAGTAATATGTGGGTAGTAGTAGTAGTTTTGTGGAGAGAAGAGAGAGTTTGGAATAGAAATTTGGAGAGGGAGTTTATAGAGAGATTTTGAGAGAGTTTTGGTAAGGAAATAAAGTGTGTAAAAAAAATGGAGGGAGAGGGGGTATTTATAGTTGAAGATGGAGGAAAATTAGATGTAATTAAATAAAATAAAAATAAAAAATAAGATAGATTTATGTGTGTGTAGCATCGGCCAAGAATGAAAGGGGGGGGGGGGGGGGGGGGGGGGGGGCGGGGGCGGGAATTATTTATTTTGTATTTTTGTAATAAAAAGTGATTAAGATGTGAGATGTGAGTGATATAAAGTTGTATTGAAAATAAAAATGTAAGAGATAAGTGTATAGGTAATAAGAGTAGGTAGTAAGAAAAATAGAGATAGATGAATAGTAATGAATAGTGATATAAATAGTAGATAAGACAAATTAATACTAGTAATAAAGAAAATATGTATAAAAGTACGATATCTGATATTTTTAGTTACTAAAAAATTATAAAATTGATATTTTTTGAATCCTTATATTAGTTCGAGTTTAACAGTGTCATCGGAATGTTTTTATTATTCCGAGTCTTAGGACATATTTTTCGAGAACTGATCCCGCTCGAGTTCGAAACAAATTAATTTTGATGAATTTGATCTTTTTAGACTTTCCTATATTATTACGAACTATATTCTATGATTATTTCAATTTTATTATTCTAGGGTAAGAGTACAGGATTGTCGGATCTAAACACTAGGATTAATATAGACTTTGTTGACTTTTAAGGTTTCCGGTTAACCTCTAATACTAAACTTAGCATAAAATCTAAGGGTCTACAATGTGGGAGCCTAGAAATCTACCAAATATTCTTAAAATTATGGTCACACGGCTTGTAACATCTTAACCCCAAATAGAGGGCGTAAATCCACTTAAACATATGATGTTTTGTTTATCATATGTATTGTTTGTGGATGTTGCATCTCATATGTTTGTCTAGCATTAACTGGTTTGCTGACTTGTGTGTGTACGTTATTTCTAGAATATTCTTACTAATTAAGTTAAGATTACACCGCTATAGATTTTTGTTGCAATATCTATACTTTTGGTTGAAGCTCCATGGCATTTTTACCTAGGTACCGGCTTGACTTAAGGAGCTTTTAGAAGAAGTCCATGTAGTTTTGACATAGACTTCCATAGGAAATTACTTATGTAATTTTATTGGTAGTAAAGACACTTGGATTTTCATATGTTATGATGGGGGCATGCCCCTAAGATATGTAAGATTTTGTGGTTATGTTATAATGTTATGATTTACTTTTCTTGAATGCTATTCATGTTATCTCCTTAAACTACTTGTTCCATTGGTAAGTCTTCTATTGTTGTATGAAGTACGCCTTACACCTAATATTGAAGCTTTTGCGTGACTAATGAAGTCATTCTTGAGCTTTGATATTGAGTGTAGCAGACTGCTATGTTTATGATACCCTTTAGAATGTGACATGGTGTATTTTCGAGGTTTAATCGGATGGTTGGGGTGAGTTATACTTGAGATTCTCAAGATTTGGTGGCATTAATGCAACCAAGGTGTGCCTTTCTTTTGCCTATAAAGTGTGTCTTCAACCCAAATGGTGCTCATCAGACCTTCAAATCCAATCAACTCTTAAACCTAAGCTGAACTCTCTTTTTTTTTATTCACCATATTTTCGAGCTTTAGATCGTTTCTTGATTAGAATGTTGTTGCTCTGGAGTGATGCCTTTCTCAGCCAATTATGGTTGGATAGGTCGAGCCCCGAGGGGTTGTGGGTTATGGTTTGTTGCTCTACTGTCTCAATTTAACAAAGTCGGTCGCTTTACAATTCCTACTTACAAGGACCCGAGAAGTGGTTAAGGTGATTGCCTGGAGGTCAGACTACTTCCTTATGCTGGCTTCCAGCTTGATTTCAGTCCCCTCTCTACTTCCACACTAGGCCTAAGGCTATGTTTCTGTTTTGTTGCCCTGAGGTTAAGATCACCTGGTTGTGATGATTATAGTGTAATGTATAGGGACTGTTAAGGCTTTTCCCCCTTCTATAGGTCGATGATGCGCTGAGATCGATTTAATGCAGCAGTTCACAAACTCAAATGAATTTATGCTTTGGTGTTTTCTATTTATAGGTTTAACAATGAAATGAAGTGATATGAACGTCACCAAAGAACAGATATGATGCACTATCTACAATCCGAGCTACACTATTGCTTAATTGATATGACTCACAATCTAGTAATAACGGCTTGTTCACCACAATCACAATGATCGATAAGAACGGGTTGTTCGCCACAATCTATAAACAGATTGATAAGAACAAGAAACACTCACCACAATCACATAATGGATTAATAAGAGTAACTTTGAGAGAAATCTCAAAAACAGGGGTCATTAATGTCAAAAACTTATTCTTTTACAAAATAAAGGCCCTTTATATACTAAAAACCTAAATAAGGGAAAAAATAGAAAATAATTACCAAATCCTAGTCAAATCTATTTAATAGATTCCTAGTGTGGTGTTTTTTTTTTTTTTTTTGTGTTGTTTAAAATGTGATTTGTGAAATTCAAAGCTCAAATTCCATTGATCATTGACCGAGTTTTTTCAATTTATAAATATTTTCTAAATCAACAATTACAGTCTCACAAAGCAAGCGCACCCATCAAATGTAGCATAGTAAATGATTTAGGTCGGTCCCAAGGGAATGATTGGCATCTAGTACACTCTCAATCCTATTAATTGTCTAGCCAAATAAAGATTTTAGAAGATTATAAAGAAAACTAAACTAAACTAAGTTAGAAATATTCACAAGTGTTTATGGGGCAAAATGAGAAATAAGCCTGTAACTTCCATGAAAAAGATAGTTCAGGGTTACTTCACCAATTCCTTATCAGAATGATTTCTTAAGGATAATAACTTCATAAAAAGCTGTTGAAACCGTGTGTTTATAGCATTGGATTCTTTAAATTAAACTAAAGCTTCTTTCGAAGTTAGTAGCTCTAGATCTAACTTAAATCAGTAATCTAAAGTTTCAATTAGACCCGCCTAAAGAATAGGAACCCATTGTTTTAAAAAGACAACTTAATGAATTTTTGAAACAAGTGACAAAAAGTCTTCACCCATTTCTCGGTAAGAGATAGTTAGGATCGACTCCATTAACAACCACAGATCTATTCAATTAAATAATCTCTCAATTTATTCAATTGAAATTAATCATAGATCTAAAAGAATGCACCATTCCTTTAAAAACCACAAGTTAAATTCAAGTTACTAACTACAAACACCCGATAAAATTAACTAGAAAATCACATTTGAAATCAAACTAAATCAGGAATTGGATTCGTAATCCCTAAGCTGTAGGAGTTTATTTCTCCATGGATTTATCAAAATAAGCACAAATTAGAAGAAATAAAATAATCTCAAAAGATGAATCAATTAATTGCTTAGAAATTCATAGAAATTACAAATATTGGGTTAAATTGATTTTACCTAGAAAACAGAAGATATTTTCAAGTAAAAAGGAATGAAAATTCTTTTACACAAAAATTCTTCAAAAATCTACTTTACGTTAATACTGATTTACACTGTTGGTACACACTTTACAATGCACATTTGCACATTTATTTATATACTACTAGGTACAGAAAGCATAAGCATCTTTATTTGACACGTGGCAAATTCAACAGATCATTTCTAACAGAATTTGGTAACTTTTCACATGCGCATATGATCTGTGAAAACACTCATCGAGGGTCGCTTGCTTTATTGGTCAAGGCTTGTATTTCAGTAAGGTCAGGCTCGACTTCAGGAAATTCCTAAGTAAATTGTGTGTTTTTATCCATTGCTCTATCGATGGTAAAATTAAGAGAATTGAGGCTCAAAATGTTGAGGCTCAAAGGAATCTTGTTGAAGAATTGAACAGGCAACACAATTGTCGAGGGTCAGGTTTTGAGGCTTGACTATGTATTTTCTTCAGAATGATGCTCAATCGCTTCGAATAAAGTCGAAGGCTCGCATTTGAGGCTCGATAAACCAATTTTTGTTCTCTTCTTTCTTTGTTTAGCCTCGGCTGTGTTTTTTAGGGCTTGACTTCTGCATTTTTTTACTTTAATTTTTTTTTGCTCCAAATCTACATTAAAACACTTGATTAGTCCTTATTTGATTCTTAGAGCTTTAAAACAACATTATTTATTCAAAACATAATTTTTACAGGATTTTTATCAGAATTTCTTAGAAAATTAAGCTCAAAATCATAAGAAAAATATAGAGTAAAAATAACTTATCAAATTCCCTCACACTTAAGCCCTTGCTTTTCGTCAAGTAAACAAATTTAAGATCACAAGGCTTATTTTAAGAAAACAAATCATGAATGGTCTATTTGACTTGAATATCTTAAGCACAAATCATCTCAGTTTTCTAAAAAAATTAATTATCTTTCTTGACTAAAGTAAATTTACTTTGGCAAAAATCAATTGGTTTATTTAAGTAAATTAGCTTTTACTCTCATTATTTAATAAAGAATTTGAGAAAAAAATATTCAAAAGATCAATCAGAGTAAAAAGAAACTCAGTCATCTTTTATCCCTTATATATAGAAGTATGTAATCTATTAATCATTTCTCTAAGCAGAGTAATCTACAATGAATGCATGTTCATCAGATCATCCTCTGAATCTTTTTCCTTATTTGTGCTTTTTATTCCTTAATTTTATTCATTATTTATAGCTTCAGAGGGACAGGGTATTGTCTGCATCTTTTCTTTACCTCTGGACGAGGTGTTGCCCACATCTTTTCGCATTTTTCTTTTTATTTGGCTTTTGAAATTGAAAGAGGGGATAACAAGTTGCTCTTCCAAAGGACCAACTCAAGCCCATTCCAATTTTAAGCACAGGTGCCATTTTTAATTTTGTTGTTTTGTTTTTAGTTAATCTGCACAAGGAAAAATCATCAAGTTAGGATTATCATTTGATCATTCACCATAAATTAAAACGGCTCTCAAAATAGCTAATTTAGGAAACATACTAATCATCTAAGCTTTTATAAGAAGATTAAGTAGCCTTACTGTCACGCCCCATAGGGTACCCTAAACGTAACAGTCCGCCGCATGCCATATGAGATTCCCGAATTACCACCTAGTCTTTCGAGAGTCTCATATAGATGTAAGGCGTACCTTTACACAATAGAGTACAAATCCGAATGGAGATAAAAGCTTAATTTGGCATGCATGGGCAATAGGATATAATTCATGAACATATAATATTACATAATTCTAAGGGGCATTCCCCGCAAAAGAATATTTACGGTCCATTACAGTCATCCAAGTCTTAGAAGTTTTCTATGGAAGTCTAATACAAAAATTATAACTTCTAGGGAAAACTCCTAGCTTCGGTACCTGTTCAGCCGGGTCTCTTCGCCTAAGCCATAAATGTGTAAGCTGCAAAAGGAACGGACTGTAGGGACGTAAGCTAACTAGCTTAGTGAGTGTAATCTCCACAAAAACATTTATGTCACAACAATTAAGCAAGTTATTAATCAAGCAAGTGTATGCATCAAACACATGAGTTCAACATACATATGACCAACCGGAAATCATATGTGGATGGAATTGCGCCCTCCATCCCGGGTTAGCAGATTAACGAATCCTGCGGTACTAACAATATCCCGTTTATGGATCACGGCTAACCTACGATTATCGATGTCGTTTATGGTTCACGACTAACCTACGATTATTCGATGTCGTTTATGGTTCACGACTAACCTACGATTATTCGATGTCGTTTATGGTTCACGACTAACCTACGATTATTCGATGTCGTTTATGGTTCACGACTAACCTACGATTATTCGATGTCGTTTATGGTTCACGACTAACCTACAAATGCTCATGCTCCATCCCCTTGTGATATGCACATGTCAATTTATCATTACTCAAGTAGTTGATTAAGCCAATTTACTTAGGCGATCAATCAATTTATCAGACAATCCATCATAGCTAACTATACAATCAAAGTTTATCACCCGGTTTCGATATTCTTAATTTGTTCTCACATCATCATCAATCATATATTTCCCATTAATCCCCATCATTCATATTCCATTCAATTGACCTACATTCTAGTGCACTACTTTACAAGCACATACAATAAATGAATTGGGAAGAAAAACTCACTCCGCCATCGGTACTCGGTCTTCTAGTAGTAATAGTCCGGAGGTAACTCGTCACCGTCCACGGGTTCACCTATTCATATAAGAAATTACCCTAATAAGTATTCTATCAACTTAGGACACTAAAACTCTAAGGAAACTTAGTGAAATCGGAATTCGCGTCATTTCCGAAGTTCCGTTTTAAAATGGCCATAACTTGGTCGTTTTAAGTCGGAATTTCGCAAATTATATACCGATTCCTTCTACTTCGGAAGAGCTTTCCAAATATGAAGTTTAAATCAAGTTTTGAAAATATCTAAGCCTCGGAATTGAGGGATCAGATCTGTACAGCGGGTTTGTCAATTCCAAAAATGCGGTTTTCATGAATGCATTTGAGATTCCTAAGTGTAATATGATGCTAAATGCAATGGAAATGATTTTCCCTATCGAATGTCATGATGTGAACCTTAAGGAGTCTATGTTCTTATAACTTTTAGATTTAACGATTTTTAGAAAACAAACTTTCCTTAGAAACCATTTCCTCTCAATGTTTAGTAAGTGAGTTTACTACATTTGACCACATCTACATTTTACATGGATTTCCTTTAGAAAACTCTACTTTATTTAAAGAAATTTTGACCCTTATATTAGTTATATCCTAAGGCCTTTATTTCTTTAATAAAATTCACATTTATAAACTTTTAAGTGGGTCTTTTACTATGGGGTTTCCAAAAATCCGAATTTACAAAAGTTCATTTTCAAGTTGATTCCTTTAGGAAAAATATATTTTATACTTGAAACTTTAAGTATCTATTATACCTATATCCTAAGGACTTCATTTATTTAAGAAAATATCATTTTTGAAGTTGGAAAAATAGTGTTTTCTAACCCTACATCCATTATTACGAATTTGGTTTTCATAACTTTTAACTCAAAACTCCTATGGACTTCATTTCTTGTTTTCAACATTTTCTTTAGTAAAAACTCCTTTAGACTCATGAAAAATACTACTAAACATTATCTATTACCCATAGGCTTATTTCTCTTATAAAATATAAGTTTAGAAGTTGTTAAAAGTGTTTTTGACCTTGGTTTTCAAAGTCATCCGAATTTTCAAAAGTCTTTTTCTTGTAAAGTACTTTTCTTTTTGACTTCATGGACCCATATATATATAGATCTATACACTAGAAAAGTCATTTACTAAAGACAAAAGTGTTAAAGACTATTTATGCACATGAACAAAATAATAATGAAACTATAAATGCCTACATGATCATGAGTATCAAGATGATGGATCTACTTTATCAAAAGCTTAAATGAGTTTTAAAAACATAAAAACCATATTTTTATAAAAGATCCTTTGTTTAAAAGACTTTTTGATGGATAAAAGTAAAGCTTTTGGTATAGAAACTCCTTTAAAAGATAGATCTACTTTGTAATGGTTCGGGATTTTTGTTTGTTATCTCATTGTTCCTACTACAAGATCATGGGAACATGGAGTTGAGATAACCAAAAATCACTTAGCCATAACAAAGTTTCATGAGTTGGAAGTAGTGGATCTTTACTTACTTGAAGTGGATGGAAGATAAGAGAGAAAATGAGAAGTTGTGAGTGTGTGTGGGGCTCAAGTTTCGGCCAAGGGAAAGAGAGAGAGAGAGAGAGCTTTTGCACTTTTGAGTTTTGGAAAGAAAGAATGAGGAGAGAGAGAGTAAAGGTAGTTTATATAGGAAGTGAATTAGGTTAAATGGGAGGAGATTTTTCAAATTGGACAAGGGGAGGGGGGGGGGGAAGACTTGTTTGTTTCATTTTGATTTAACCTTGATTTGATTTGTATCATTAGTCATAAGTTAAAGTGAAGTTGAAGGACAAAAGTTATGGAAGAATGGAAGAGATGTGATTGATGGTAAGAGTTAGATTTGTAGGGTAGGCTAATAGGTAGACTAGGTAGTACTTTATGAATAGTAATGAATAGTTGACAAGACAATTTAATTTCCGGTAGTAATGAAATACGAATAAAAAGGCTATAACTGTATTTTTCATAAACCGGAAAATTATGAAAAATATATTTTTGAAATCCTTATTTTATTTCGGTTCAAATGAGTACTCATAAGAATATTTTTGAAATTCTAGTTCCGGGGCACGTTTTTCTATAATGGGTCTCGGGATGACCCGGAATTGAAATTTTCTTAAAATCAGATATTTTCTTAGTTTGAAATATATTCAAGAATTATAATCAAAAGTAAATTTTCTTAGAAAAGTTTATTAATTGGAAACCGAGGAAAAGCCGGAATTAGGGTTCCTAGTTCTCACTCCAGGCTTGAGCTATTCCGGTTTAGGGTTTTGGTTTCCGGTTCTAGGGTTATCTTAGCTACTTGAAAAACCGGGGTTTACAACCTACCCACCTTAAAAAGAGTTTTGTCCTCAAAACTGAACTGACGTACCTTGATTCTCAAACAACGGGGTATTTCCTTCGGATTTCCTCTTCGGCTTCCCAAGTGCTTCCTCAGAAGTGTGGTTTCTCCACAATACCTTTAACATATCTAATCTCTTTATTCCGAAGCTTCTGAGTCTTCTTATCCAAGATTTCTACTGGGTGCTCTTCGTAGGTGAGATTTTCCTTTAACCGAATCGGTTCCAACTCCACTATCCGCTCAGGGTCAGGTACATACTTTCTTAACACTGATACGTGGAACACATTATGAACTCCGACAAATTCGGCGGCAGGCTAGCCGATAGGCCAAATCTCCCACTCTTTCCAAGATCTCAAAAGGTCCAATATACCTTGGGCTTAATTTCCCTTGAGCCCGCATTCTCTTTATGCTCTTGATTGGGTTTATCTTCAAATAGACATGATCGCCTACTTGAAATTCCAGCTCTCTTCTCTTCAGATCAGCCCAACTCTTCTGTCTGTCTTGAGCCTCTTTCATTTTCTGTTGAATAACCCGGACTTTATCAGCTGCTTCTTGAACCAATTCAGGACCAATAGCTAGCTTTTCCACATCATCCCAAAACAGAGGGGACCTACAACGCCGTCCATATAGGGCTTCGTATGGTGGCATCTGAATGGTTGAGTGGTAGCTATTGTTATAGGCAAACTCAATTAGGGGTATATGATTATCCCAACTTCCTTTGAATTCCAATATGCAAGCCCTTAACATGTCCTCCAAGGTCTGAATGGTTCGCTCAGACTGTCCATCTGTCTGAGGATGGTAGGCAGTACTGAAATGCAACTTGGTGCCTAGGCTCTTTTGTAGGCTCATCCAGAACTTTGAAACAAACCTTGGATCCCGGTCTGAAATAATCCCTGCTGGTATACCATGGAAGTCGCACAATCTCCTTGATGTAAATCCTAGCCAATTTGTCCAATGAATAGGTCATATTAATTGGTAGGAAGTGTGCTGACTTTGTCAAACGATCCACTATAACCCAGACCGCATCACATCCAGTGGATGTCCTCGGGAATCCACACACAAAGTCCATTGAAATTTGATCCCACTTCCATTCGGGGATAGGTAGTGGCTTTAATAATCCACCTGGCCGTTGATGTTCCACTTTGACTTGCTGACACACGGCGCACTTCATAACATAATCGCCACATCCCTCTTCAATCCATTCCACCAATAGTGGCTTTTTATGTCCTGATACATTTTGTACCTCCCGGATGCACCGTGTAACCGGAGTTGTGAGCTTCGCTCATGATCTCTTTTCTCAATTCTTCATCTTCCGGTACACAATCTTCCTTTCATTCTAACCACTCTTCATCATCCAGGGTAAAGTCACTATACTTCCCTTTGAGCACTTCTTCTTTGATCTTCTTTATCGCCTCATCATATCTTTGGGCTTCCTTAATCCTGTCGATCAAAGTGGGTTCCATAACCAAATTTGCTATCTCCACATCGACATCTTGCCCTACGAATTCAATTCTTAACCTTTCGAATTCCTTTATCAGCTCTTTTTGCTCGTGATTAGGCCTGCCACTTCTCCATATTCTTTCTGCTCAAGGCGTCAGCACAGCATTTACCTTTCCCGGGCAGTAATTTATTCCCAAATCATAGTCCTTGATGAGTTCCAACCACCGTCTCTGCCTCATATTTAACTCCTTTTGTGTGAACAAATTTGAGACTCTTGTGATCTGTGTACACTTCACATCTTTGCCCATACAAATAATGTCTCCATAACTTCAAGGCAAAAACCACAGCGGCCAATTCCAAATCATGTGTTGGATAGTTCTGCTCATGAGGCCTTAATTGCCTGGAGGCATAGGCAATGACTTTCCCTTCTTGCATCAGTACACAACCGAGGCCATTCCTAGAGGCGTCGCTATGCACTGTGTACGGCTTTTCAGGATCGGGCAATACCAAAATTGGAGCTGATACTAAGCGCCGTTTCAACTCTTGGAAACTTTGCTCCCTCTTATCTGTCCATTCGAATTTCTCATTCTTTTGCGTCAGTTGAGTCAAAGGTTTGGCAATCTTGGAGAAATCCTTTACAAACTTGCGGTAATAACCAGCCAAACCTAAAGCTTCACCTCAGTTACCGTTTCGGGCTGTTTCCAATCCACTACAGCCTTGATCTTTTCTGGGTCTACTGATATTCCTTCTCCCGTCACTACATGTCCAAGAAAAGATATTCTATCCAACCAAAAATCACACTTGGATAGCTTGGCGT